>CM064501.1:5452460-5716228 GCA_032716605.1 Paralithodes platypus
CGCGCATCAATATTTGGCCATCATAGATATTAAGTATTAAGTCTAGTTAAATGGGTACAATTGGCAACTCCCTCAGTTTAACGGTTTACTCGAAGGCTGGCGGGGGAAGAGAGCAGAGTAACAGCTCAGTCTGTTTTGTTCTGATACTTTTCCGTTTATGTCTTGTAGCTCTCAGTAACAAAAAAAAAAAAACTATTTGGTTTATAGTAATTCTGAAGTTATCAGTGGAATCCTCATTAAATTCCGCTTCCATATATGTATGCAAATAAAAAATGTGGGCAAAATTTTGAGCTAGCGCGAGTTGGAGATAAGGTATTTCGATTTTTGTTTACAATTCTTATTTCGGAGTGCCCCAATGTGGTTGTTTTGTATTTATTCTATATTTTTATTTGCTTATCTTCAAGTTCAATCAATAACGAAGCCGATGGTACCTATCTATCTATCTATTGCCAGACGCCTTGCTCCCCTTACGAGGGTGGCCATACACAGAATGCCCCCAAGCGGACCTATTCCCTATGAGAGGGACAACCCGAGCCAGTTTAGTAAAGGACTTACAGGATTGACCACTCAATTTAGGATCCATCCAACTCCGAGGCCCTCTGTGTATCTTGTTAGCACTATTTTTCTACAGTGGTGTTCGGCTAATCCATCCACTGACCTGCCTTACCCTTAGGTAAGCAGTACGGATTTGTATCAGGTTTACTCCCCTAGACAGATTGCCAAACAAGGCTGACGAGTCCCATCCACCCGGATTTGTATAAGGTTGTCTCCCCTAGATGAGTTGCCGACCAAGGCTAACGAGTCCCATCCACCGATGGTATAACGACATAAATACATCTTGGAAGTTATTCGAAGCCACTTACCTAAAAGCAGTGCAAGACTGCATACCATCGAAAATACGGCGTCCAGGCCATAATAATAAGCCCAAATGGTGGAATAAAGATATTTCAAACTGCCTGCTTGCTAAAAAATTTGCTAATGATAGATTAAAATCCTCACAAAATGACGAAGAACGGCTGAAATTTGTAGAGCTACGACGCAAAGCCAAAAAGTTAATTAAGCAAAGTAAAAAGACCTTAGAGTTACATATTGCGAATCAAAGTAAAACAAACCCGAAAGAATTCTATAGTTATATCAGAAAGAAAAAAGTAGTTACTTCAACTGTTGGACCGTTAGTCGATGAAAATGGAGAATACACCAAAGACGAAGTACAAATTAGTAATGCCCTCAATACCTTCTTTGCATCAGTTTTTAAAACAGAAGACCTCAGTGATATCCCTACACCATCGCCGATTCAGATTGATAATTCAGATGTTCTAAGCAATATCACCGTTACAGAGAGAGAAGTATTGAATTGTTTAGATAAACTCAAGGTAATAAAACGCCTGGACCTGATACAATCTCGCCTAGAGTTCTAAAGAAGCTAAGGATGAGCTCTCCAAAACCACTGACATTACTATTCAATAAATCCTTGCAGTCTGGAACTATGCCCGATCAGTGGAAGCTAGCCAACGTAACACCGATATTAAAAAAAGGCAGCAAATCCCTACCCAGTAACTATCGTCCAATTAGCTTAACCTCAGTTGTATGTAAAATGCTAGAAACGGTCATTAGACAGACTCGTAAATCACTTAGAGGAAAAATAACATACCTAAAGATCCTCAACACGGACTGCATAAAAGACCTTCCTGATTATCAAGCCTCTTAGACTTCTTCCACGATATCTCAACCTCTACGATGAGAGTAAAGCTGTAGATATTATATACCTTGATTTTCAAAAGGCCTTTGACAAAGTTCCCCACAAACGTTTACTTCTAAAACTAAAAGCGCATGGAATACAAGACGGTGTGTTGAAATGGATAGAAAATTGGCTCAGCGACAGAAAGCAAAGAGTAGTAATAAACGGTAAGGCATCTAAATGGACCAATGTAAGTAGCGGGGTACCCCAGGGATCGGTAATAGGACCAATTATATTTCTTAGTTACAATCAACGACATAGATGAGGGTCTCACCTGTACAATCTCAACATTTGCTGACGATACAAAAAATTGCAAATAGCGTACTCTCAAAAGAACAAGTTGACGATATGCAACACAATCTAGATAAATTGTCATGTTGGGCCCAAATTTGGCAAATGAGGTTCAATGCGGATAAATGTAAAGTACTACATATCGGATACCTAAATGAGAAAGCAAACTATTCGATGAATGGCACTCCGCTTAAGAATGTAAACAGAGAAACCGATCTGGGAGTAACAATATCGAGTAACCTAAAACCGAGTCAACAATGTTCAGAAGTTGTTAAGAAGGCAAACAAAATAATTGGCTTTATAGGCAGGTCATTTGAGCATAAATCCAAAGAAGTTATCCTAACCCTTTACAATTCCTTAGTCCCTCCTCTTCTGGAATACTGCGTTCAATCCTGGTGCCCTTATTACCAAAAAGATATAAACAAGCTAGAACGAGTTCAACGTAGAGTTACCAAAATGATACCTAGCCTAAAGAACAAACCATACGAAGAGCGTCTTAGAGAATTAAATCTATTTCCTTTAACCCAGCGCAGATTAAGAGGTGACTTAATTCAAGTGTTCAAAATCATCAAAGGCATCGACAATATGAACTGTAGTAAGTACTTCACTATCGACCAATCTAATTACACGCGGGGAAACGGTTGCAAAATTATTGGTAAATCTTTTAACTCACACGAATCTAAGAATTTCTTCTTCAATCGAGTTGTCAACTTGTGGAATGGGCTTCCCCGAAACATTATAGACTGCATCACCGTTGATTCATTTAAACTCCGCCTAGACAAATATCTCGCATCAAACCCGCGACTGACTGCGTTTGTAAATGAATAACTTTATTTTATCCCCCCCTCAGTTACTAACCCATCTGTCCCTTACTAACTTCCTAATCCTGCTACGGACATTAGTTCCAGGGCAGTAATTCCCTTTCCAATGTTCCCTTACCCACTCTAAAGCACTGTTTGGACACTTGATCCTCAGTGTTTTGGAGGACAAGCAACCTAGAAGGGTCACTAGATCTGTTGTTGCTTGATTTCCTTTGTACTCCTTTGTACCTCATTTATCCAAAACGAGGATTTTTTGGTGGATAAAAACGTCACAGAAACAAATTATTGCCGGGCACAAAACTGGCTCTGAGTGAGCTGAGATATACTTACTGTAGGAGTGGGGAAAAAACTTGATTTTTTTTTTTTTTTTTTTTTTTTAAGAAACAATGAACAGAGGAAGGAAAAACACAGATAAAACAAAAAGGTCCATGTACCTAAAGGCATCCTCCATTCATAAAATGTTTGTAACAACTGGATTTAAACATTTGTAGATTGTAAGTTTGTGGAAAGCAATTCGAGGGAAGTGAATTCCAAAGAGCAGTAGCTCTGGGGATAAATGAATTCTGATAAGCAGAAGTTCTGCATTGTGGAGGAGAAAGTGTAAATTCACGGGCGCTCTCAGCTGCCCTAGTTCTAAGGGGAAAGATGTTGGAGAGGCGGCACAATTGAAGCAAGTTCCTCGGAACAATTGCTGTCACAATATCTGTAGAATAATGCAAGGGATGCAACGTTTCTTCGTATGGATAATGTAGGAAGGTCCTGTGTGATTGCAGGGTTATTGATTAATCTAATAGCTTTATTTTGAATTTTGTCCAACTGCCTCAATACAACCACTCCACTTCCACTCCACAGAGGTGAACAGTAATCCATCTGAGAACGCACATGACTTTTATATATTACGGCCAACTGCTCGTCAGTGAAGAATTCTCGAACTCTGTACAGGAGTCCCAGTTTTTTAGAGGTATTCTTAGCAATACTTCTAACATAATGTGTCCAGCTCAAGTTGGTAGTTAATGTTACACCGAGAATGTCAATACTAGGGGAAGTGGGAATATTTACATCATTAAAAAATATATAGGAGTCAGTGAGATTCTGTTGGTTAGAAATTTGAATGTACTTGGTTTTCTGTGCATTAAAGGAAACTAGATTCTTTTGTCCCCATTCATTAATTCTAGAAAGGTCCTGGTTCAGAGAAATTGCAGTGTTTATTTTTGAATTTAAAAGATCGGGTTGGGTGAAAGAATTGGTAAATGTGAAGGAACTGTGGATTGTTGAGTCATCTGCGTAGGAATGTATTGGATTATGAGTGGTAGATATGAGATAATTGATATGAATGAGGAACAGAGTTGGGGCCAAAACTGATCCCTGGGGAACACCAGCATTTATTGAGTTAAATTGAGAATAAAGGCCATCTACCATTACACGTATTTTTCTGTTATGAAGATAAGAAGAAATTAGTGGAACTAATGATGCAAGGCCGTAGTGTGACATCTTCGACAATAAGGATTGATGCCAGACTCTATCAAATGCCTTTGATATATCCAGTGCTATTGTATGTGTTTCACCATGTTGGTCTGTAGCTTGGTTGATTTGATGCATAAGAAGGCAAAGCATGTCTGCAGTTGATCGACATCGTCTAAAACCATAATTTATTGCCTATCACTGATTAATTTATTATTCTCAAGATGCTTAATTATGTGATTATTTAATATAATTTCAAAGACTTTACCAAGAGTGGAAGTTATAACTATTGGTCTGTAGTTTGATGGATCTGAAGAGGCACCTTTTTTAGGAACTGGATGGATGTTTGCTTCTTTCCAGGGTACTGGGAAGCATGAGGTATGAGTACACAGACGGAAATTTTTTGCCAATACAGGAGCGAGCACCAAGGAGCAATTCTTAAGTACTATTGGAGGAATTTCATCTGGACCAGGAGCCTTATCTACTGAGAGATTCTGCAAAATAGTTTTGACATGTCTGGTGTGGATCTTAAGTGAGGGAATTTCAGGCGAATTAAAATTAAGTACAGGGACATCTTGATTTACTTCATCTAAGGTTGAGTTGGTGGAGAAAATATCCGCAAGAAGGTTAGCTTTACCTCGTGGGTCACTTACAAGATTGCCAGTCGGAGATTTTAATGGTGGAATGGATGAAGCAGTAGTGAAGTTGGATTTAAATGATACCTCATGCTTTTGTAGGTAGTAGGGGTAGGCAGCCCCGCCCAGGGAAGTACTACCGCCAAGGTTTCGGGAGACTCAGGGAATAGCCTGAATTCCATTTTCTCTCCCAGGCCTTGGTAGCTGGATACATATCTTTCTGCCTCACACATCAGGGATATCAGGAAAACCCTCTTTATATAACATACACATCCAACTTGACGACATTGCCCTACATTGCTATCCTCTATCCATAAAACACTACTCTTCCCACTACATATCATACATATAACACCATACACCTTACCCAATAAATATGGCAGTACAATTGTTAAGAGCAAACCTGGTGGTCCCTCGGATATCCACCCCCGGCAGGGTTGGGTCATTGACACAGGGCCCTCCCGGTCGTCATCATGCACACTGTGTCAAGAGCATTGCAACGTCCCAAAGCTGCTCGTCGGTGCAGCTTTTTCTTTAGCAATATAAGGGGACTTCACTCTAACATCAATTCTGTACACCAATTTCTTCAAGCAGAATCCCCTACTCTCCTTTTTGACAGAGACTCAAGTAACATCCACATCTGACACGTCTAGATTTAATTTTCCAGGTTATCAACTGCTCCAAAATTTCAGACCTAAAGGAGGTGTATGTTGCTTCGCAAAATCTGAAATTGCCCTGGAGGAGGTTACTAGTTTCAATTGTCCCTATTTTGATTATTCTATATACAAATTAATTTCTGCTGGTAAATTTAAATACATATGTTGCATCTACCGTTCCCCAAATACTCCTCCAGAGCAAAGTCTTTTTGATTCTCTGTCCTCACAACTCAGTGTCCTCAACTTAAATGCTTCTTCTGAAATCACTGTGTTGGGTGATTTTAATGTCCATAATGTTGAATGGCTCACTCATTCAGCCAGGACTGATCATGCTGGTCTTGAATGTGAGCTATTTGCAGACTCATTTAATCTCACTCAACTAGTCAACCAAGCCACCCATGTACCAGATAATCCTAATCATAATTCCCACATACTGGACTTATTTTTAACAACCAATTCAGAAAATTATGATGTTACAGTGAGGTCCCCGTCTATCACCTACCACACATTCCCACTCTGAACCTGTTTTGGTGACTAAATGGCATTACGATAGGGCAGACTGGGAGGGTCTTCAAGGTTTCTTTATTGATATTCCCTGGACCTCTTTCTTTTCTAATGATGCACACTCCACCTTGAGCCACATTCAAGATTTTGTAAAATTGGAATGGAAACTTTTATTCCTCATCAAAAGTACAGTAAAAGATCTAATTCACCTAAATGGTTTGACCATAATTGTGCTAGAGTAACTGAACAAAAAGCAATAGCCTACAATGCATACACAAGATCAAAAACTCATGAAGCCTTTAATTACTTTAGAAACATCAGAAATCATGCCAAAAACTGTATTAAACCTAACTAAATCAAACTTTCTCCACAAGCAGGCAAATAAACTTCTAAATAATCCAAATGATAACAAAATATTTTGGTCTACTCTTAACTCATTCAATCCAACTTCACTACTGCTTCATCCATTCCACCATTAAAATCTCCGACTGGCAATCTTGTAAGTGACCCACGAGGTAAAGCTAACTTTCTTGCGATATTTTCTCCACCAACTCAACCTTAGATGAAATAAATCAAGATGTCCCTGTACTTAATTTTAATTCGCCTGAAATTCCCTCACTTAAGATCCACACCAGACATGTCAAAACTATTTTGCAGAATCTCTCAGTAGATAAGGCTCCTGGTCCAGATGAAATTCCTCCAATAGTACTTAAGAATTGCTCCTTGGTGCTCGCTCCTGTATTGGCAAAAAATTTCCGTCTGTGTACTCATACCTCATGCTTCCCAGTACCCTGGAAAGAAGCAAACATCCATCCAGTTCCTAAAAAAGGTGCCTCTTCAGATCCATCAAACTACAGACCAATAGCTATAACTTCCACTCTTGGTAAAGTCTTTGAAATTATATTAAATAATCACATAATTAAGCATCTTGAGAATAATAAATTAATCAGTGATAGGCAATAAATTATGGTTTTAGACGATGTCGATCAACTGCAGACATGCTTTGCCTTCTTATGCATCAAATCAACCAAGCTACAGACCAACATGGTGAAACACATACAATAGCACTGGATATATCAAAGGCATTTGATAGAGTCTGGCATCAATCCTTATTGTCGAAGATGTCACACTACGGCCTTGCATCATTAGTTCCACTAATTTCCTTCTTATCTTCATAACAGAAAAATACGTGTAATGGTAGATGGCCTTTATTCTCAATTTAACTCAATAAATGCTGGTGTTCCCCAGGGATCAGTTTTGGCCCCAATTCTGTTCCTCATTCATATCAATTATCTCATATCTACCACTCATAATCCAATACATTCCTACGCAGATGACTCAACACTCCACAGTTCCTTCACATTTACCAATTCTTTCACCCAACCCGATCTTTTAAATTCAAAAATAAACACTGCAATTTCTCTGAACCAGGACCTTTCTAGAATTAATGGATGGGGACAAAAGAATCTAGTTTCCTTTAATGCACAGAAAACCAAATACATTCAATTTTCTAACCGACAGAATTTCACTGACTCCCATATTTTTTAATGATGTAAATATTCCCACTTCCCCTAGTATTGACATTCTCGGTGTAACATTAACTACTAACTTGAGCTGGACACATTATGTTAGAAGCATTGCTAAGAATGCCTCTAAAAAACTGGGACTCCTGTACAGAGTTCGAGAATTCTTCACTGACGAGCAGTTGGCCGTGATACATAAAAGTCATGTGCGTTCTCAGATGGATTACTGTTCACCTCTGTGGGGTGGAAGTGGAGTGGTTGCATTGAGGCAGTTGGACAAAATTCAAAATAAAGCTATTAGATTAATCAATAACCCTGCAATCACACAGGACCTTCCTGCATTATCCATACGAAGAAACGTTGCATCCCTTGCATTATTCTACAGATATTTTCACAGCAATTGTTCCGAGGAACTTGCTTCAATTGTGCCGCCTCTCCACATCTTTCCCCGAAGAACTGGGGCAGCTGAGAGCGCCCATGAATTTACACTTTCTCCTCCACAATGCAGAACTTCTGCTTATCAGAATTCATTTATCCCCAGAGCTACTACTCTTTGGAATTCACTTCCCTCAAATTGCTTTCCACAAACTTACAATCTACAAATGTTTAATCCAGTTGTTACAAAAATTTTATGAATGGAGGATGCCTTTAGGCACATGGACCTTTTTGTTTTATCTGTGTTTTTCCTTCCTCCGTTCATTGTCTCTTAAAAAAAAAAAAAAAAAAAAAAAAAAAAAAAAGTTAAGAGTAGGCCTAGACCAAAATATTTTGTTATCATTTGGATTATTTAGAAGTTTATTTGCCTGCTTGTGGAGAAAGTTTGATTTAGTTAGGTTTAATACAGTTTTGGCATGATTTCTGATGTTTCTAAAGTAATGGAAGGCTTCATGTGTTTTTGATCTTGTGTATGCATTGTAGGCTATTGCTTTTTGTTCAGTTACTCTAGCACAATTATGGTCAAACCATTTAGGTGAATTAGATCTTTTACTGTACTTTTGATGAGGAATAAAAGTTTTCATTCCAATATTTACAAAATCTTGTATGTGGCTCAAGGTGGAGTGTGCATCATTAGAAAAGAAAGAGGTCCAGGGAACTATAGGTGCGCCAAAGGGTTAACTTGGCCAAGGTAATCATATACAGTACTAAATTAATTAACCCTTTGGCTACGGCCTTGTTTGGGCTATTTAGGGCATATTCAGGCACTCCTGAATGATAAATCAAGCATCTGCATTAAATGAAGTGTATTCTGCCGAAAACTAGGCGAAAATAGCTTCAAAATTACACCAGAACGGACCGTATACGTGGTCTGGTTCACCCGCAGTGATCCCAGTGAAACGCGGGAACCCCGCTATTATGTAACACTCGCTCGCTTGGCTGCACTTGTGAGGGAGAGAGAGAGAGACACGTGCGAGACACAGTCTAGCTCAGTGAGCTGCTGGGTGCTCTGAGGGTCGGAGGTGGGCCCCTCACGCTCCCGCCCGCTGTCACTCGATTTTTACATTTTTTACAGGCTTTTAAAGCCTGGAAATTGCTGTAACTTGCCAAAACATTCCAGAACGTCACCCGCAGCAAAAGGGTTAATATTAATTAATCTCTACAATATAATTATACAATCACCGGGTTCTGGTAGGAAATTGTTCATTCTAGTGAGGTTACCATATCGGAAGGTTGTTGCCAACAGTCCCCAGATACCGGTACGGTATCCACTGTAGCTAGTTCGAGCTCGGCTGAGAGTAAAAATAAAGCCGTCAGGCTACAATTGCTCGTACAAATTGACGAAAAAAACATTTGTGTGACACCCTACAAACACATCGAGGCAGCCAACCACTTTCTTCTGCATAGTTACTAAAGGCGGTGTCACTCAACCTCTTTTACATCATTTTGTACGGGCAATTGTAGTCTGGCAGCTTCAAATTACAAGTTCCATAAGAATGAATACACCCAACATAATGTATTCGAGGAAGTATATAAATATTTACCGCACGATAGATATGTGTACTGTTCTCCCGAAACAGATCAATGTATAATAACTAGAAAGGGAAGAATGAAAAATCTTCTATAATTACGTTAACACTATGAACCTCAACATACCTGAGTTCAAACCCTAATTGCAATCATCGTTACCATTCGTTATTCGTTATTCATTACGAATAAAAAAAAACTTAAAGGTTTGCGAAGAGGAGAGACACTGGTAGTTCGTTCTTGGAGCATGTTTATCTTGGCACGGATGTCCGGACTGTTGACTACAGGGACCCGGGAACTTCACACCTTTCCACTCGGGTCGGGGCCAAACAACTTTAGGCACCGCACTGCTCTCTCTCTCGATCTTTCTTTCTCCCCACACGACACACTTGAGCACTATCCTCACTGAACCTGGAGGATGACACTGGGTAATCCCCTACACAAGGCAAATACAGAGTTTTATCAGGCTTAGGTGGACAATTAGATTGATTATTATTCTGAGTATCGGGGTGGTACAGTGAGACTTATTCAGAGAGGATAATGTTTATTGAATTAGCTTCAAGGCTACCTGATTCACCTGAGATATTAGAGTTCCCTGTACATGTACTGTTAAACCTCCGTTGATCAGGAAGTTGAATGCTAGTTAGTATCACAGGGTGCTCTTCACTAGAGGCTTCACTTGAATTATTCCTTTCTATCCAAGGAATCTCGTACTCAGAATCCAAAAATGGATTCAAGCCAGTAGGCTGATTGCTCGACTTAACTCGGTTCAGTGGGGATAGTAACTAATAGTTTGTAGGCACTTTGTCTCGGGGTAATAGGGGCGTGAGTGACACTCTGGTTTTGTGTTTAGACAGGGAACCAGTTGCACTAAAGTTTGTTTGTCTTTGGGAATCACTTGAGGATGATGCTCGGGGTGTTTTTACTTTCTTAATGACTCTGGGTTCGACCTGATGGGTATTTGGGAGTGACATGCTATATTGTTCAGTTAGCTTAGGTTTGGGGGTTTCTTCATTATTTACACTGGTGGGGAAAGTTATGTCTGATTCAGACTGTTTTATTCGCATCTTAGGACTACCTTCATAGCTATTATGGTACTCTACAAGGGTGCACTGGGGGGTTTGGTAGTATAATTGCATACTTTCGGGTGCATCACTGAGTCCTATGTGTTGAGTTGGGTGGTTTCCATAGTGTCCCCTGGGAATCCCATTCTCTCCGTTTTCTCTGGTTGTTTCCCCTTGAGGCACGTTTTCTTGGTTGGTTTCTTCTTCTTCTTCTTGGCTCTGGTGGTTGTCCCTTGTCCTAGAGGGCCCGGGTTGTGGCTCGTGACTTCTTATGGAAGCAATGCAGCAGGTTTGGTTTGTGGTGTTATTAGTAGACGGGAGCAGGAGGCTGGAGATATTTGGCATAAGTTCTTCAGACCACGTCATCTCAAACCCCCTTCTGTACCAGCGACGTCTTATTAATTATTTAGCTATAAGCATTTTAGACAATTTTGTGCAGCTTAAGAAGGATCTGTGGTAGTATACAGGATTAAGAGAGATAGTTCGAAGCTTGTTGATTGCTGGAGGCTCTTTGTAAACTGAATAGTATCGTCGAATAGTGACCAGAATAAAGTTAAAGGGATGGCACCGGTACTGAAAGGGTTAATAGTATGTGAGTACCAGTTGAGAATATTCACCTTACTTTTGCATGAGTGTGTACTGGACTTTTAAGGGGGCCCACCTCGTTTTTCTTCTCTCTCTGGGTTGTATCCATTCGGCCCCATTCAGCCTACTGTTTTAAGACGTTTACCCCCATCCAGGTGTCGATTTTTTCCTGGCGAGCGGTAGTGAGCCAACATATCCTTAAAAATGTTTTTGACAGCAGGCTATATTTGTACATTTTTTGATAGAAAAAGTTTCTGGCAAAGTCGGATTTCTCAATACAAAGCTGACTCGCTATCGCTCGCCAGGAAGAAATCGACACCTGGATGGGGATCGGGGAGGTGTGGCAGAGTGGTTTTGCCACTGGACTGGTAATCCAATGGACCCGGGTTCGAATCCCAATATGTCAATGGGAAGATATTATTGGGATGGAATTTGTGCTGTACCTAGTTTCAGTGCATTACCACAGCACACCGAAATGCCAAATAAAAATACCCTCATTGTTCCCTGATTAACCCTTTCTCTGCGGACTTATTTGCGCTATTTAGGGTATATTCAGGCACTTCTGAATGATTAATCAAGTATCTGCATTAAATGAACTGTATTCTGCCGAAAACTAGGCGAAAATAGCTTCAAAATTACACCAGAACGAGCTTCGTAGGTGGCAGGGTTCACCCGCAGCGTTGCCATAGACATTCGGGAAAACTCGCTAATTCTTAGCTCTCGCTCGCTCGGCAACACTGTCGAGACAGCTGCGCGAGACACAGTCGCCCTCAGTGAGCGGCTGGCTGCTCTGAGGATCGGAGGGAGGTCCCTCACGCTCCCGCCCACTGACACTTGATTTCTACGGCTTTTACAGGCTTTTAAATCCTGGAAATTGCTGTAAATTGCCTATGCGTTCCAGAACGTCGCCCACAGGGAAAGGGTTAAATAACATTGTATGAATATTCCTATATTCAAAATATGCTACAGGGGGGCAATGCCTAGTGAGTTAATTTTTTCAATACACCCTATATATACAGTATTTACAGTATCATAGACTACAGTAGATCAGACTACAGTAGATCTGGACTGGACACGAAAATGGAACTTTGCAGTAAGGGACCCAAAATCGGAGATCGAACCCCTAAGTTCGAACCTCGAAATCACGAAAAATTTATATTTTCGCGGTTTCGAGGTTCGAACTTGGGGGTTCGTTCTCCAATTTTGGGTCCCTTACTGCAAAGTTCCATTTTCGTGTCCAGTCCAGATCTACTGTAGTCTGATCTACTGTAGTCTATGATACTGTAAATATATATAGGGTGTATTGAAACAACACTTACAGACTTCAAGTGCTAAGTACAGTTTAAAAAAACAAGTTCACTTTATTATATAATGAAATATAAAATAATTAAGCATTAATGATTTACAGGATATACAGTAAAATAATCAGTGTCGTCCAAGCATGTGCTATAAGCTGAACACTGGCTAATTGTTAAAAGAGGACTTCAGAGGCTATCAACCCTATTTTATTATTAAGCCAGCACACTGTAAGTCGAGAATAACGTCAGGACTAGAGCCTCTCTGCGAGAACTCCAGTCCCTTGGAACACTGGCATTGGTCTCCCCCTTCACCCCCCCCCCTTCATCCCCCACCCCCTTCCTCCCCCCAATCTCCTAGTTTATACCCAGGAATGTTGAATTATAAACATAATTAGTTTTCCAGTTGACATAATGTAATTTACAGTATGTTCCCTGTGACGTTAACCACTCCGTTAGAACCACATGGCTTGTCCTACAGTGACTCGCTAGGATCGCCAGGGCAGTGGATGGGGCTACAGTTTATGTATTAGAGTGTGCTTTATTTCATATGAAAGCTCGTGTCATGGGCAGTCCAGAAAGGCTCTTTGTTTTCACCCATGTCAAGGCTTTATATATTTAATTGTAAAGTATATGTTTTATCATTAACTAGTAATGATGGGATCTGGGAGAGAGAGAGAGAGTAGAACAGAGTGAGAGGAAGCGCGCAGTGTTTTTGTCCCGCTCGATGACGTCACGGCTGGCTGCCTCGTGCGGGTTGGTTAAGAGAGGTCCTTACCATGCTGCTAGCTCCCTTGCTAGTGGCTAGAGGACTTGTAACCGCTTTTTTCCCACGCGCCTCGAGCTAGTGCGAGTATATATACAGTTCCTCGCCACTCTCTCCCTCAGATCTGGTTTCTAGAACGCATCCATCTTTTTCCCTTGCTACCTGTCCTCCGCTCCGCACCTGAGAATCTTTTCCTCTGCCTACCTCTCTCTTTTTCATATCTTTCACCACCTTTTATTAATATTATACCCCCTCTGGTTAACTCTGCAAAATCAGCTTCATGCTGGCCAGTTGTATTGTGCGTTAAGGTCTGATATAACCCATGTATGTTAGTTGTTAAGATAAGTGGATCACGAAGCATTGGTTGGCTTTCATATTGCCGCTTCCTATAATTATTAGTGTTCTGCTGGATTAGATAATGCTAGACTAGGAGTCTGATATTATAAGGTATTGTTTCCTATGAGTGCTGGCTTTAGGAAAAAGCTGCACGACATACCTGAGAACTGGAGTTGATTGAGTAAATTCTAGTCTGTGTGCCATTGAGAGTAGAGCATGCACGAATGAGGGCTTTTTGCCTATACCATTCTGCACTGTTCTAAGCTCGTTGTTTGTCTTTGAGGTACGCCAGGAGAACGCTTAATACTTCGGTATTAAGGTTTCTCAAGAGAGCTACCCTTCCCTATAACGTAATATTTGACGCACAGACTTGAGATTTGCACTAGGCTATGCGGCATGCCATGCGCACCAGTATCTCGAATCATTGACTCTAGCTAGACTTCATCAATCATAGTAGACATTAAGTATATTAATCCAATTACTCTTTTTTATGCATACCCATTTATGATTACGCAAGCATTTCGCAGCCTAGTTTGATGTATGGAGACACAAACGACTTAGGCTCTTTTTGTTGATAGGAATACTGCATTGTCATGGCGATTATTATTGTTGTAGTGTTTAGGATATTCTTGGCTCCGACGGCATTCTATATTCTGCCTTTTTGTGTGCATAGCCTGCACGAGCATTGTTCCGCTGCCTGCCTTTTTGGGTTCCATTTCCGATACGAGCATCTTTATAGCATCTAACATTTAAAGAAGATTCCTTGTTAGTGTTGAAGGACTTTAGTGCACTTTCTTTCATGCAGGAGTGCCTGACATTTATTGATTAAAGTAACGTAAGCTGTAACTTCTCTTACCACCTTACTTTGCATACCATAACCAAGCACCTTCGGTTATAGGTAGTAATAGGCTGTTTTCACATAACATTAAGCCTAGAGTAGACGCACATTTATTGAGAGTTTGATAGCCTATTATTGCATATAGAACTCTGTAGAGTATTTGTGTTCTTTGTTCACTGGGAATATACATCAGAGGTTGGAGCTAGCGCTTTCCGTTGTAGCATTTATGCCATTACTAGTCCAATGAATAAGAGCCCTGATATATTTAAACCCCAGTCGTAACAAATGGCGACCTTACCTAGGATTTGGTGAACCTACATTTATTAGCAGGGAACATTTGTTGTTTTGGAGAATATTTTGCGGGGATCAGCACGAATAAAAAAAATTTGCAACATAGTATAGCCCTTGAGTATTTCCGAGAATTTTTGTGTGTATATTGAGGTATAAGAGTTTGGGGTGCTTCTTTTCTGAATATTGTGGTGAGAAATTTTTGTGAGCATCATGTCTTATACCGGATCAGAGGAGAATGGAGACACAGTACGTCATGTCGAAACAGAGGAACAGCAGCATGATGAAATGGTTAATCAGGTGAACTGTGAGGAGGATGCTAGGATATTTTTGCACTGGCCTGTTACTGCCGAGCGGTTGGAGGGTATGAATCGGTACGGTCTTCAATGCCTGGCCACAGCTATCGGTCATGCGGTTACTAGCAGCATGACCAGGGATAACTTGATAACGTGTGTACTGGGCAGGGTGACTGGTGAGCAAGATGGGTTGAGTGCTCAGAGCCCTTCGGCCATGCTTCCCCTACACTCGACTCCCAGCCATCCCAGTAGTTTGCCGACCCCGGGTACGCTTCCGCAGTCGGGTGGTGACTGGCAGGGTGGGTTGCCCCTGGGGGGACCACTGGTAATTTCAAACATTGTAGCACCTTCACCTCCTCAAGGGTTAACCCGTACAGCCCCAGCGACGCGCCTGACGCGTCGGCGATGTATGTAACGCACAGCCCCAGAGACGCGCCTGGCGCGTCGCCCCAATTGCGCCGACCGTGACCTCAGGTGTAGCCACTCAAGAGGGCTCAGATTTGTATGGGAACTGTGTACGTATCCCACGCACCCGTGCCGATGGTTGAAAACTCTCAAAGTCCACGTGCGTGCGCGCGAGCGCGCAATAACCTGGTTTTTTGGGATAATTGCCTTCAATTTTTTACTCTTATAAAATCCGTTTTCGGGGGCTCTGTAGGACCATTTTTTAAGCTTTTTGAGCGGTTTTTCGTGGTTTTTCCTTCATTCCTAACCCATTCGCTATTGTTTCTGGAATAAAACCATTTTTTGAAAACCGGCCGGGTTCTGGTGCGCAAACATTACAAAACTAGCCGGGGCTCCACGGGTTAACTCCATAATTATTGTTTCAGCTCGAATTAGCTAAGATCGAAGAGAGAAAGGCTATCAGGGTATCTGAGGAGCAACAAAGGGCATGTGAGCTTCAGCAGCAACAAAGGGCAGGTGAGCTCCAGCAGCACATAGAATTAGCCAAGATAGAAGAGAGAAAAACTATCAGTCAAGCAAAAATCCAAGCTGAGTCGACTAGGTACTGTGCCGACATGGATGTAGAGAAGTCGCGAGTAGAGACAACGGGACAGCGACTTGGGGCTGGTAACCGTGTTCATGAGCAGTCTCTCTCGCACTTATTGAAACTGGTTCCGGTGTTTGATGAGAGTGGTGTAACAGAATTTTTCACACGCTTTGAGAAGAAGTGCCAGGAACACCAGTGGCCAGAGAATAAATGGGCAGCACTTGTATCCTCTAGATTAATAGGCAAGGGTCTTAAAGCCTACGATGCGTTACCTTTGGAGTTATGTATTGTGTACGAGGATCTCAAGGAGGCTGTCCTGAGGGCTTACGAACTGCAACCAGAAACGTACCGTTTGAAGTTCCGGGGTGTAACTAAGGGAAGAGATAGCACCTTTTTGGAACACGCCCGGGACTTGTCCGATGCTATGGGGAACTGGCTCCGATCTGAGAAGGTCACAACATTTGATGAAATTAAGCAGTTAATGATGTTGGAGCAGTTCTTTAAGAGCACGGGCGGTGATCTAACTTTGAACTTGAAGGAGAAAAACCCAAGAACTCTAGTCGAAGCAGCAGAAATGGCTGATCGACGGCTGTCGTTGATTCGGGGTTGCGGGTCCTCACAGAAGTACGATGTAAGTGCTAAGGACCGTTATCCTCCCCCTCCCCGGAACAATGACACATTTAAACAGAAGAGCCATGGAACTAAAACTGAATCCAACCTTACACCACACCGTATGTGAAAAGTCAGGGGCCTTTTACATCACAGTATAAGCCGAAACCGAAATTTATGTGTTTTAGTTGCCACCAGGAGGGTCATAAGGCAAATGAGTGCCCTAATCGACCTCCTCCGGCAGCCGTGTCTTTTGCTCACGGCATTGGAGTGTTCAAGAGGACATCGGAGTTTGTTAGAGGCATTTCTTCCGAGGTAAATACACTGCCAGTGCAGAAGGATCCGGAAGGCTTATTCCCTGTCCGTGATGCCTTTAGTGACCACAGGGGACTCGGTTGTGTGGAGTGGGGGGGTAGAAGACATGAGGTGAGAATTTTGCGTGACACTGGGGCATCGCAAACACTGTTGAGAAATTTCACTGGTAAACCTGTCAATACGGCGCGGGTGGTTGTGGTTCAGGGAGTTAATGCGACAAGGTCATACCCGCTTGTAAGAATGAAGGTGGAAGTTGATGGTGTGACTCGGGACCTGGATGTAGGAATTGTGGAGAAGTTACCTGTTGGGGGCGTCGACCTCCTTCTTGGCAACGACTTTGCGGGACCTACTTCTGAGGCTCCACCCTTGGTCGTTGCCGAGAAGCCGGCCGACGTGAGTAGGGAGGAGCAGCAGTGGGTTGAGAAGTGTCCGGGGCAGCCTATGGCGTGTGTTGTCACCGGAGATTCTGCATCCAGGGAGTCACATTCTGGTCAACAATCTTTAGATCAGCGGAGGAAGGGTACCGAGAAGGGGTTGAAAGTTGATGCGATTGAGAGTTTAGTGTCAACGGACCTTCTCGGGGACTCATTATTAGGACCACATTTCGAGTCTGGAGAAGACCCAGTAACTGTTCCTGAAAAGGCAGAGGATGGGCTTAAAAAGACGAAAGAGTTGAAGGAGGACAGTGATGCACAGTCGGGAGATGTAGCAACAAGGTACCCTGACGCGTACCCTATGAGAAATGGGTCGGCGAAGACGGTGGTCCGAAGCTTGCTAGTGTATTTTTCCCGGTATGGTTACCCGCAGGGGATTCAGTCAGTCCAGGGACCCAACTTCACTTCTAGCCTCTTAGTTCAAGCAATGCCGCAGCATGAGATTGTTGGGGTTGTGTCATCTGCGTATCATCCGGAGAGCCAGGGTGTGTTAGAGCGATGGCACTCGGCCTTGAAATCTGTGCTTCGTTGTTGTTGCTTTGAGAGTGGGAGGGATTGGGATCTTGGCCTGCCATGTGTTTTGTTTGCTGTGTGGGAGGTACCTGGGGAGAGTTTGGGATTCAGCCCTAATGAGCTCGTCTTTGGACACCGTGTCAGAGGGTCTCTCCATATGGTTGAAGAAGTAAGGGAGGGCGCAGAAAAACTTTGTTCTATGCTCAAGTGTGTCGTTGCGCAGTCTGGAGTTGGCTGGCCGTAATTTCACTAGCTCTCAGGCCCTCAGGAAGGACAGGTACGACCTCAAGGTTGAACTCAGGGAGTTTCACGTGGGTCAGGAGGTGTTGATTCTACTGCCCCTTGTAGGTCACCCCTTATCCGCGAAGTACGCTGGTCCTTATAGGGTGGTGGAGGAGCTATCAGACCTGGATTACTTGGTAGCCACTCCAGACAGACGGAAGCGCAATCAGTTATGTCATGTTAATCCCATGAAGGAGTATGGGAGGCACCTCCCTGAGCCTCTCACTGTGCCTGTGATGACGTTTAGCAGTCAAGGTGGAGAAGGAGAACGGGACAGTCAAGCTCAGGTGGAGGATAACTGGAAGGATAAGAAGTTCAAATGGGCGCCTGAGTGTGAGAAGGTGTTTAGAGGAGTAAAACACCTGTTGTGCACTCACCCGATCCTCAGGGCCCCTGACTTTAGCCTACCTTTCCAACTAGCAACGGAGGCTAGTGGTGTGGGGGCTGGTGCCATCCTTGTGGAAAAGGACGATGATGGGCTGGAGCATCCTGTTAGTTTCTGCTCGGAGGAGTACAATTCGGCCCAGGGGAGCTGCTCTGTTGTCGAGGAGGAGCTGCTGGCGGTTGTACTTGCTCTGAGGCATTTCGAGGTCTGTGTTCCAGCCTATGGTCCGGTCGTTGTAGTTTACCCAGATCATCACCCTCTCAAGTTCTTGGACCAGTTTCACAATCGGAATATGAGGCTGACCAGGTGGTCACTAAGGTTATTGGTATATAACCTGGACATACGCCATATTGCCGGTTGTGACAACGTGGTTGCAGATGGTCGTTCAAGGGTATATGATCCTGGGTAGATTGACACACGGGTAGCCTCCTGCTTTAGTTTGGATAGTATTTTGCGCTTGGTGCTTGTTGGCTCGCGGTTGTAGCCCAGCGTATTGGGTCGTAAAGCAGGAGTTGAGCGTTTGGTATAGAAGAAAAAACTAGGCTTGCCCCTATAGTGCAGCCGCAATAAACAAATTATAAACATAAATATCAAATAAAAACTCTTTCTTTGATAGTTGAATTTTTGTAGTATGTTATAACAGTAATTCTGAGTTGCACTCCTCTCAGAATGCTGGGCTAGAGAAGCTCGCTCTTGAGGAGCATAACTACATATAATTTAACCTATGGTGTTGGGGAGGGTTTTAATTTTGAAAAATGTTTTGTTGAAGAACTGTGCCCGATATTTTACTGCCGCTGGGTGATGGGAAGTGGAGATATAGCATGGGTTCTAACCATCAGATTTTTGTGAGCCTTGGGGCCTCTGAGAAAAATCTTGGGGGGGGGTGTGACGTTAACCACTCCGTTAGAACTGCATGGCTTGTCCTACAGTGACTCGCTAGGATCGCCAGGGCAGTGGATGGGGCTACAGTTTATGTATTAGAGTGTGCTTTATTTCATATGAAAGCTCGTGTCATGGGCAGTCCAGAAAGGCTCTTTGTTTTCACCCATGTCAAGGCTTTATATATTTAATTGTAAAGTATATGTTTTATCATTAACTAGTAATGATGGGATCTGGGAGAGAGAGAGAGTAGAACAGAGTGAGAGGGAGCGCGCAGTGTTTTTGTCCCGCTAGATGACGTCACGGCTGGCTGCCTCGTGGGGGTTGGTTAAGAGAGGTCCTTACCATGCTGCTAGCTCCCTTGCTAGTGGCTAGAGGACTTGTAACCGCTTTTTTCCCACGCGCCTCGAGCTAGTGCGAGTATATATACAGTTCCTCGCCACTCTCTCCCTCAGATCTGGTTTCTAGAATGCATCCATCTTTTTCCCTTGCTACCTGTCCTCCGTTCCGCACCTGAGAATCTTTTCCTCTGCCTACCTCTCTCTTTTTCATATCTTTCACCACCTTTTTATTAATATTATACCCCCTCTGGTTAACTCTGCAAAATCAGCTTAATGCTGGCCAGTTGTATTGTGCGTTAAGGTCTGATATAACCCATGTATATTAGTTGTTCAGATAAGTGGATCACGAAGCATTGGTTGGCTTTCATATTGCCGCTTCCTATAATTATTAGTGTTCTGCTGGATTAGATAATGCTAGACTAGGAGTCTGATATTATAAGGAATTGTTTCCTATGAGTGCTGGCTTTAGGAAAAAGCTGCACGACATACCTGAGAACTGGAGTTGATTGAGTAAATTCTAGTCTGTGTGCCATTGAGAGTAGAGCATGCACGAATGAGGGCTTTTTGCCTATACCATTCTGCACTGTTCTAAGCTCGTTGTTTGTCTTTGAGGTACGCCAGGAGAACGCTTAATACTTCGGTATTAAGGTTTCTCAAGAGAGCTACCCCTTCCCTATAACGTAATATTTGACGCAGACTTGAGATTTGCACTAGGCTATGCGGCATGCCATGCGCACCAGTATCTCGTATCATTGACTCTAGCTAGACTTCATCAATCATCTATCTATCTATCTATTGCCTGACGCCGTGATCCCCGAAGGGGTGGCCACGAACGAACCGCCCCATGCACCTCTGTCCCCGGTCAGTCGACGTCCTTCCCCCCAACCAGCACCGCCTTCGTTCATATACTTCCTCACTCCATCCTTCCACCTCTCATTCGGTCTACCTCTCCCTCTGTCCCTCCACCTCGCTAATACTTTTGCTAAATATCGATGTCTACGGCTTCTACTTCCTCATAGTCTGTTAACTCGAAAGAGGTCAAATGATGATCCCAGTTCTAACCCCTTCCTGAACTAGCCTAGCAAGGTGAGCATTTTGAGGAAATGTTTGAATTTCACCTACAAAACACTTACGTAAAATGCTTCTTCGCTTGCCATCAATGGAAATTAAGGCTATAATTCATTCTTTCCTATCTTTCACTTCTCTGTTTTACTCGTTCCCTTCTCTTTTCCCTCCCTTTCTTTCTTTTTCTCCTTTCCTTTGTTTCTTTCAACTGATCTGATTGTCATTTCCTGCTCAACTTTTTATCTGTCTTTCCTTCCTTTCCTTTTACCCTCCATTCTATTTCCTGCTCAACTTTTTATCTGTCCTTCCTTCCTTTCCTTTTACCCTCCATTCTATTTTCTTCCTTCCTTTCAAATCTATCTATCTATCTATTGCCTGACGCCGTGATCCCCGAAGGGGTGGCCACGAACGAACCGCCCCCATGCACCTCTGTCCCCAGTCAGTCGACGCCCCTCCCCCCAACCAGCACCGCCTTCGTTCATGTACTTCCTCACTCCATCCTTCCACCTCATATTCGGTCTACCTCTCCCCCTCTGTCCCTCCACCTCGCTCTCGTACACCCTCTTAGTCATTCTCTCGCTTTCCATACGTTCCATATGGCCGAACCATCTCAAGTTGTTCCTTTTCACACTTTCCAGCACATCTACCTCCACACCACACCTCCTTCTACTTCCTCATTAGTCTGTCTATCCCTCCATGTAACTCCGCACGCACTCCTTAAGTAATTCATTTCCACTGCTCTCACTCTTGGTCTGAGTCTCTCAACCAACGTCCATGCTTCGCTTCCGTAAGTCAGTGTCGGGATTACCACACTGTCATGCAAGGACTTCTTCACTTCCATACTGACCACCCTATTTCTTGTTACTGCTTTTAGCGTTCCTACAACCCTCTTCCCCTGTTGTACCCTCTCCCGCACCTCTTCATCCATAGTCCCATCTTTACTCAACACACTGCCCAGATACTTAAAAGAGTTGACGATCAATCATAGTAGACATTAATATTAATCCAATTACTCTTTTTTTATGCATACCCATTTATGATTACACAAGCATTTCGCAGCCTAGTTTGATGTATGGAGACACAAACGACTTAGGCTCTTTTTGTTGATAGGAATACTGCATTGTCGTGGCGATTATTATTGTTGTAGTGTTTAGGATATTCTTGGCTCCGACGGCATTATATATTCTGCCTTTTTGTGTGCATAGCCTGCACGAGCATTGTTCCGCTGCCTGCCTTTTTGGATTCCATTTCCGATACGAGCATCTTTATAGCATCTAACATTTAAAGAAGATTCCTTGTTAGTGTTGAAGGACTTTAGTGCACTTTCTTTCATGCAGGAGTGCCTGACATTTATTGATTAAAGTAACGTAAGCTGTAACTTCTCTTACCACCTTACTTTGCATACCATAACCAAGCACCTTCGGTTATAGGTAGTAATAGGCTGTTTTCACATAACATTAAGCCTAAAGTAGACGCACATTTATTGAGAGTTTGATAGCCTATTATTGCATATAGAACTCTGTAGAGTATTTGTGTTCTTTGTTCACTGGGAATATACATCAGAGGTTGGAGCTAGCGCTTTCCGTTGTAGCATTTATGCCATTACTAGTCCAATGAATAAGAGCCCTGATATATTTAAACCCCAGTCGTATTATAAACCGTTTACAACTAAAATTATTTTCTGTTAATATCAAACATTTATATATCCTTCTTTCAACATAGGAAACACCGAAGGTATCTTGGATGAAACAAATTACGATCTTCAAGTGGTCTGCAGATATTACTGTCATATGTTAGTAATTATTACCAACATTGAATGACAAATAGAACCACAAAATGTGGGCATTACGAAGTTATTGCCCAATGTTATTTAATGTATTGTACAGTCACGAGCATAAATGCTGCGACATCAACCAGATGACGTCATCTCCTTCATCACGAAAGGTTTATACAAAGCTGGATAAAATTGTCTGACGGTATTTAGAATGAAATAAAGAGATCATTGCGAGTTTGAATAAACAGTTTAGCAATATCTTTAGAAACGAAGGGGCGAACATTATCTGGTTGATGTCGCAGTACTTATGCTCGTGACTGTACAGTTGTGAACATTTATTCAGATACAAACATATTCGAAGCGGTCTCGGGTTGAATTGAATCTCCTAACTAATTTATACTGGGTATTTGAATTTCAGAGACTCTTTTAATCAGTTCGACACTTCTAAATCGATCAGAATTAATTACCACTGCTGTACAGTCACGAGCATAAATGCTGCGACATCAACCAGATAACGTCAACTCCTTCATCACTAGGGGTTTATACATAGCTGAATAAAATCGTTTGACTGTAGTTAGAATGAAATACAGAAATAATTGTGAGTTTGAATACAAAGTTTTGCAATACCTTTGGAGACAAAGGGGCGAAAATTATTTGGTTGGTGTCGCAGTATTTATGCTCATGACTGTACATGGTCATTCCAGTGTAATAAGAAGATTAATTGAAACAAATACTGTATAATTCCCACCAAGTGATGTAATAGAGTTTTGACAAATTAATCGAGGCGTTTTATGAAGCTTCAGATTCCATTCGAATCTGCTCAAATATCGAATTATCGGCGTGGACATGATATCATGCCTGTTTTCCAAATATCTAACCTATTATTTGTACAGTAATGGAATAGTAAGAGCAGTATTCCACAAAGGAGGGAAAACACCAGACGACCAAACTTTATTGAAAAGAGCCAACAAAAATACCAAAGCCTCTGAGGAAAGATGCTTAACCCTTAATTAGCGGCGAGCAACATAAGTCGAGTTAAAAAAAGCTGGACTATGTGGCGGCGCTCAACATAGGTCGAGTGGCAATTTCAGCACGTAATGTGGCTGAGAGAGAGAGACAAGTGGTGGCAGGAGACTAGCGAGCGTATGACTGCTCCAGACCACCGCGGCGAACCTACTGACACAAATCTCAGCTCC
The DNA here is from genome assembly GCA_032716605.1 of Paralithodes platypus. Lineage (NCBI taxonomy): Eukaryota > Metazoa > Arthropoda > Malacostraca > Decapoda > Lithodidae > Paralithodes > Paralithodes platypus. Next base: position 5,476,304 of record CM064501.1, read on the forward strand.
CTCCTCCCTCTCTCACTCGCTACATACTCAATTATGTACCGAAAGTACCGAATTACCTGCTTTTTGCACTCGCGTTGCACGGTTATTGCAAGAAAACTATCCATCATACAAGGATCGTTATGGTGTCATTCGAAAGCTCTGTTTATGCCCTTTCAGGGATAGGTACTTGTTTTACGTTCTGGGTCTTATTTAGGCATGAAAATGATCACGTAAACAGCCCTATTTTGGCTAAAAACACCCCGCTGTGCGGTACATATAAATAAACCGCATAGGCCGCTCGTAAGGTGTTAAGCATTAAATGATGGACACCATCAAGACCCTCAGAAGTATCCTTACAGGCATGAAGAGAGGAGAGCAACTCACGCGAAGAAAACAGGGCGTTGTAAGATTCTTCTGAAGACAGAGTGAAAACAACTGGAGAAGTCTCAGCAACGGATTTAAGTGAATGAAATTCTGGCGGGAGATGAGAGCTACTACTGACAGAGCTAAAGTAGAGACCTAAATGACTGGCAACTGCCTCTGAGTCAGCAACAGGCACACCATCAACATGAAGCACAGGAGAATGGAGAGGTAAACGCTTGCCCGAAATCTTGCGAATGTATTTCCAGACAGACTGAACAGGAGTAAAGGATGTAATGGAGGAAACATAGGACATCCAACTTTGACGTTTAGCAGACCTGACTGTGCGACGGAGGAAGGCAGACGCCTTACGAAAAAGTAAGAAAGAACGATCATGAGCGGGAGTAAAACACCTTTACGACAAAAGTTCGGCAAGAATGTAGTTACCGGGTGTACCGCCAGTCTTGTTTACACTACGCGGACGCTCACCATCATGTTCCCGTCTATTTTGACTGACTTTGGATACAAAAATACATTACCCTAACCAAACATCCTAACCTAAAGGTTAGGCTTTTTAGTTAGGTTAAGTATTTATAGATGATTTATGTTGTATGTCGGTAGTGGTACACCCGGTAACTACATCCATCCCAAAAGTTCTTCCAAGAAGCCCGTTTTATGCAAAGAGCCCTGGAACAGTCCAGAGACCACCACGGAACACATTTTGGCGAAAAGGACGGGAGGTTCTGGGAATAGAGACCAAGGCAGCACTCAAAACAGTGACCAGAAAAAGGCCAGCAAATCATGTACAGATGAAATATCAGATGGAGGTGGATAGACAGTGAAGCAAAAGTAGACCAGTCCGCACACTGGAAGCACCAACGAGGAGGACCAGGGACAGGAGAATAGGAGGTAGGAGAGAGCAGAACAGGGAAATGGTCACTACAGAGAGAATCCTCCAAAACAGACCAATGAAAAAGAAGAGACAGGGAAGGAGAACAAAAAGAAAGATCTAGACAAGAACATGAACGCGTTCTAGTATCAAATTGAGTCCGGGAACCAGTATTAAGAAGAAGGTTATTATTGGTAATAAAGGACTCTAAGGCACGACCACGTGAGGTAACAACAGAATCACCCCACAGGGTGTGCCTACAATTATAATCACCAAGTAATAAAAACGGAGGAGGTAGCTGAGCTAAAAACATGGTAAAAGAAACAAAATCGATGGGAACAGAAGGATAGAAATAAAGAGAAACAACCGTAATCCAACGACCAAGAAAAACCTTAACAAGGGCGCAAGGGAGAGAAGTAGGGCAGGAAAATTCCTCATAAGGAACAGAGTGGTGAAGGAGAATAGGCTACAGGTGTCCGAAAGAGAATGAGAAGAACTAAGAAAACAATAGCCAGGAACAGGAACCAGAGGAGAAAGAAGACGAGATTCCTGGAGACAGACAACCCCTTAGGGCTTAGGGGAATGAACAGAAAGTAAAAAACGCAAATTGTCTCTCTGAAGAAAACTGCGAAGGTTCCATTGCAAAATGGACATACTAAAAAATACTAAAAAGAAAGTACAGCAAGAAAAGAAGCTTTAAAAGAGAAAATGAAAAAAAGATATATACAAATATATATCAGAGAGGCGGAACAAATACACATGGAACTAAAGAGGTACAAGGGAGGGAAAAATAAACAAAACAAAAACAAAAAAGAGAAGAAAGCAACGAAAAAATAGAAGACAACAGAGAAAGAAAAAAATTGAATACATCAACAAAAATACACACACAAGTGGGCAGAAAATATGTACACTATATACAACACAGATTTACAAAATACAGTAAACACCGTGTATGGAACATATATACAAGAGAGGTTAACGATGGGAAATAATGGCAGGGATGGGAAGGGAAGGAGGATGAGAAGGCGCTGAAGGGGAAGACTGGAAACAGGGAGGCATAGGGAGGTCTAACAGAGAAAGAGAAGAAGAAGGAGGAGGAGGGTCAGAAGAGGTAGGAAGGACAGAGGACGGGCAGGAAGAGGAGGAGGGGAGGGTCAGGAGGAGGATCAGAAGGGGGAGTGGAGGAAGGGGATGGGGTAAGGGAAGGCGGGAGAGGGGTAGGGGGGAGAGAAGAGGGGATAGGATGAACCTCGGCATGAATGGTTGAAGTCGGTGGGTGAGAAGAATGGATAAATTCATCGATTTTAGGTAAGGTTTCGTAGGAGAAATCTACGGATACAGTGACAGGAGGAGAAGGAGACTGGACGAAGGGAGGAGAAAGGGAAGAAGAGGGAGAAGGAGGATGCTTACCGGTACTCTTCTTCCCGCAGGGATTCGGGCTCCGCAAGCTACGGAGACCACTCCTACGTTTAGAAGAGGAAGGGGGAGAGGAAGAACGGAGCACAGGAATCCGTTGATAGAGGAGATGGGAAGTTTAGAGCGAGGATGTAATTTGGATCGACAAGAAGAGGAAGATGGCAGAGATCGGGGGGAAGCTTGGAACATTGAGAACGTTGAGTGAGACCAGAAGAGGAGGAATGAGGAAGAGAGCTAGAAGGGGCAGAAGTAGGAGTAGAAGAATCTAGAACAGAGAAAGAGTTAGACAAAGGCAAAGAAGAGGAAGAGACGGTAGCAAAAACGGAGGAGACAGAAGAGGAAGAAAAAGTAGTAGAAGGAGAAAGTCTGGAAGAAGAATTGGGAGAAGGAATAGAGGCAGACGACAAAACCGGTGTGACAGGAGGAGCGGAGGAGGGGGGAGGAAACTGAAAAAGAGGGGGGTGTGGTAGAGGGAGGGAAAGAAGAGGAGGGAGGAGACAGAATCTTTTAAAATTATTAAGGGGTAAAGCCCAAGCGACGAGCCGCAGTAAGCATAAGGCCTTGTCTCGCTTTGATGACAGCAACTTCAGACTCAAACAGATAAATGGGGCAATTTTTAGAGTCGGCCGAATGAGATCCACGACAATTAAGGCAGAACTGGGATGTAGACTGGCATTGACCAACGGCATGGCCCAACTGCGCACAGCGCGGGCATCGAGGGCACTCAGCGGGCGTACGACAGTACTTCGCCGGGTGGCCAAAACGCCAGCAACTGCGACACTGGAGGAGACGAGGAAGAGACTCAGTCACGGGGAGGCGAGTACCACTGACAATAACGTGGGGAGGAAGGGAAAGTCCATCAAAAGAGATCTTGGCAATGTTTGTGGGATTGCGGCGATGGTTGCGAGGAGGGATAGTGTAACAGACCACACTAACCACCTTGTGGTCTTGAGCAACAATGATGTTCTTGATTAGGTCGGCGCAATCCGCGAATTGACGACCCCCTAGACGTATGGAAGCGGGGATCAGGACAGTCCCTGTACAGGAGTTAAGCCGGTGGTCTTTATGAGCCGGTATGGAATTGCCAGAACAATCAACGAATGAAGACATAGCTGTAGCCTGACGTTCGGTTTGGACGGTAACAAGTCAGGAGTCATCATGGCGGGAGTGGAAGGTGACGTCCTTTCCCACCTGCTGAATGAGACACAGGTGAAAGAGGAGGTCATCACCGTTCAGAGGAGCAGATGCAGGGATGGAGAAAAACTTAGTAAAGGAAGAAGGTGCAAAGAGAGAGGATGAGAAGAGGATGAAACTGGAAAAGAAGAGGAAAGAGAACAAGGGAGGGAAGGCAGAAAAGGGTCGAGGGTGACAGCATTAGAGGGTGAAGAGGAAGAAGATGAAGACGCAGAAACGACAACAGGAGAGGAGATTAAAGCCTGGATAGTGGAGGTTGGAGAAGGACGTGATGAGGACGTAAAGGTTGTAGAGAGACTCGGAACAGTGGTGAATGAGAGGGACGAGTGATGATCGAGGGACATTTCAGCGGGCAGGTCGAAAACACCCAAAACCATCCCTGACTCACCGTGCTCCCGTGGCAAATCGGACCGACAGCCAACCACCGTAGCCCCTAGTGGCAGGCTGCATGCCACAAGGGGCTCACTCAGCAGAACCTCCAAAGCAGAAGACATGAACAGGGAAGAACAGCGAAAAAAGCATAAGTTGTCACCATATAAAGAAAATAGGAGAAACGCATGTAAGAAGATACTGTGGTTATCAGGTGCCTCAGGCAATGAAAGGGAGAAAGACCTCCGCAGGGCCACGAAAGCCAGAATGTGGTCAATTGAAATGGGACAGGCCTCAGCTTTGAGCTAGGGACCTTGTACAAACCGGGCATTTGTCCTGTAGCTTTGTCCCATGAAGAAGTCACCTGTCACACTCACTGGGAAGAGAGAAGGGAGTCAGAAACCCCAACACAACCCTATGGTGCTCATCCTCCAGCACCGAGCCTTGCGAGCCCTCACCGGCAGCACCTGTCACCAGGTGGACCCAGCCAACTTAGCCGGGATCAGAAACACCAAGGTGAAACCCCAAGGAAACTAGAACCTCCGAAGCAGTTAGAGAAAAAGGTAGGAAACAAACAGGGAAGTCAACTAGAAGGAAAGGGAGGGACGGGTCCACAAAAGCACAAGGGTGGGAGACCGACATCTGTCAGCTGCCCCAGGAGAAAGCGGAAGAAGGAAAAACGAAAATTAGAAAGGAGGAGAAATAAAATTACATGACAAAATTAGTTGGAAGAGATAGGGGGAGCGGTCAAGAACCTTGGCCACTCCACTTACCAGCCTGTAAGCCCCCAAACGCCGTCAACGAGCCATGTGGCATGGGGGTTGATTCGTTGAATGTAAGTAAATAATAGTTACTGCGATGTTGTAAGCGTAGCACTGATAAGTATGGACAATAGGACAACATTTGATTTCAAAATGAACAATAAGTTAAAGTAACTTGAATAAAAAATTAAAGTAATAAATATGAACGATAACTTCATAAACGTATGATTATAATATTAGTCAACTATACGTGACTGAGTAAGCAATTACTCTGCGACTGAACTTTCACTATTGGATCTGTACCCGGATGATAAGTAGCGCATAATATCTGGTCTGAATAAGTGTTCAAGTTTTACATGTAGGTGTATGTCTTTATAACCGGATACACATATATATATTTCCACGTCGAAGAATACAGGAGCCTGAATTGGAGGAAGTATATATATATTTTTCGCACGATAGAGGTGTGTATTGTGCTCCCAAAACAGAGCAACGGATAATAAACAAGTAAGGGAAGAATGGAAAATCTTCTTAGTTTACGTTAACACTGTGAACCTTAACATACCTCAGTCTAAACCCTCACTGTAATCATCGTTACCATTACGAACAAGAAAAACACTTAAAGGATTGCATAGAGAGTAGAACACTGGGAGAGCGAGTTTGGAGCACACTGGTAGAGGCATGGTTGTCTTGGTTCTTGACTACATGGACCTGGGATTTCACACTTTCCAGCTAGGTTCGGGCCCAAACAACTCCAGTTTACGTTCTGCTCTACCTCTCCTCTCTCTCGTCTTGGCACGACGCACTTGATCACTATTCACGCTGAACCTGGAGGATGACAATAAAGGATCCCCTACACTCGGTAAACTTAAGATATTTTCGGGCGTAAATGTACTGTTAATATAATTACTGTCCTGAACCTCGAAGAGTTCGGTAATGCAAGCCTAGGCTGAGTAGTGTTAACTAAACTTGCACTGGCAGTACTTGGGTCATCTATTAGGAACTTATCGAAAGATATAGAAGCCAATGACTTTATCTCGTCCCTGTCTGTTAATACGAAGTCACGAGATAGCCTCGAGAGGCTGCTTTTCATAAGATCTTGCGATTCGATCGGAATCTCACATTTGGAGAAGATCCCGATTGAACTATTTTCTGGCCCCCTTTGGTATAGATCACCAGAAAATAAAGAACTGAATTCTTCAAGATTTATGCCTTCCTTTCTCCCTTCTATCCTGGGAGCTTCGAGTTCAGAACTCAAAAAAGGTAATTCTACTTTGTTCAGCGCGCATAGTGACTCTGTTTTTTTCGCCGTTTTCGTTGCCCGGTTTCGGGGCAAGAGGGGCATGGGTGACACTCTGGCTTTGTGTTCTTTCAGGGAGCCGGTCGCACCAGGGTTTGTTTGCACTTGGGAATTATGTGAGGATGAAGCATGCATTGATTTAACTTTGGTATTTGGCTTGTTCTGGATCTGAGGGATATTTATGTATGACATGTGAGGCTGTTCTGTTATTTCTTGCCTGTTCGGTTCTTCACTATTTGCACTATTGTGATGGATTAGTACTGGTTCTAAATATTCACTTTGCATCTTAGCATACACTTCACTATGGTTTTGATACTCTACGGGTGCACATTGCAGAGGTTGGCGATGAACTTGCATAGTGTTGTTGGAGTATCGTGCGGCCACGTGTTGGTCTGGGCGGCTATCATAGTTTCCCCTCCAAGCCGCGTTTTCTCTATTTGGTCCTCCTTTGTTATTGTTGTTCACTCGGTTTCTCGGGATGCCATTACAGGTTCTTATATTAGCAACGCAGATGGTTTGGTCTGGTATGCTAGTCAGGGGTGGTAGAGGGTTGGTAGGTATGTCTGGAACAACTTTATCCTCTGTCATCTCACTTTCTGTTTCTGCTTGTGTTTCTTTCTGCGTGTGTGCGTGTGTGTGTGTGTGTGTGTGTGTGTGTGTGTGTGTGACTGAGTGTGTGTGTGGACCCATTGAGCACATTATTGGTCACATAATAAGTGGGTGAGTAAATGCACAGCTGTGAGTCCAATATTGTATACGCTACCCAATTAGAGGATGGCCTGTGGCATTGTTTACGTTATTGTTGAACTCTTTCTTTCTCTTCTCTCTTTCTCCTCTTGGGAACCATAAGATGTTGTATTCGTATACCACATACGGACGGATTTATATATATATATATATATATATATATATATATATATATATATACTGTATATATATAAACAAAACGAATAATAAACTTATGATAACGAGAAAAATTAACGAATATATCATGGTTTTGAATGGGTGCAGTGCTGCTGACGCCCTTTTCATTGTATTCTGGCGATTTTATTCAGCTAAGGAATGATGTCTACCAATTGAAAGGTTACATCATCGTTTTAGCTAAACGTTCCTAAGCTTCACAAGATCGTCTAAATGTAGCTGAAATCAAATGAAATAGACGCCACCAATACAGAATGGGTTATTGGCGGATGGGCTATTTATTTGCTAACCTTATGTATATTTTTATAATTTTTTAGTTTCCTTCCCAGACCTCCATCAAACTTTAAAAAAACATCGAGATAAATTTGTACATTTTTGTCCCAGCCGAAAGCTGGTTCCTCTTACAATTACAGGCTCGCTATCGCTCGCCAGGAAAAAATCAACACATAAATGGCACGAAATGTCCTAATATTGACACAGAAATGGGGTGAAAGGTATTTAAAAAAACTAATGAGTAGAACTTCTTAAAATCTGAAAACTAATGGGACTAAACATGAGGGAGAAGAGGGGCCAGAAAAAAACTGGCCCTCTACCCTTAAGTATTATTGCCTATATAATAATAATAATAATAATAATAATAATAATAATAGTAAACGGTTTATTGATAATTGCAACCGTAGGTTGAAAATATACAGAGGAACAGTTTGTAGCTTAACTCTAACTTGTATTATCTTATAATAAGGACTAAAGCATGAGGTTGTATAGGAGCTGTTTGACGAGATCAATATATGTACTAGGTTGGCAGATGATTTTCCAGATTGAGATAATAGATTGCATAGGAGCTATTTGACCAGTAAACTTTATGTACTAGGTATGCTGAAAAAGATAATAGTTACTTATTTATAAAAGGGCATAAGGGTTTGTTGGAAGCTATTGAGTTGATTTACTGACAACGTTACTGACTATGTTTACTGATCGCCTAGTTACTATGTAACTGCTGATAATAAAAGTAAACGGATTATCAAGAATTACAGCCAGAGGCTGAAAATATACCTGTGTGAAATTCATAGACATGTGGACTGTAATGCCCTCGAAAGTGTCCCGCACCCACAATAATACTAACCCGAGTTGACGTCAGGTATAGCGTAAAATAGTCGTAGATGGTAAGTCCAATAAACTCATCACATGAAAAACACCAAGAGACTATCACCTGGTTCTTAAAAATCGGACTAAGGTTGCTATACTTTTAGTACGTCCGTGATAGTACAGTGGGTTAGCGCGCGGGCCTGGTGGTGATGGTGGTGCGTCACTAACCAGGGTTCGAACCCCACCCAAGGCATCTCAAAACCTGTGGGTTTTTAGGGGGGTTAAATTCCCTTCAGAGGTTCGTACCCCGCGCCAGGTACCAGGAATGGATCCTAAATGTGGACCTGGGGATATTTCCATTCCTATTTAACCTGGAAAAACCTAGCATTTCATTGAGGCCAGTACGGGGATGAGTGTTTAATCTTAATACCACATTGTTGGGTGAATTGTTGCCAAACGTGTCCACTAAACTCGGGGACATTGTCCGATAGAAGAGCAAGGGGAAGTTGGCTAATGTTGCATTTGTCACTGATCAGGGCGACTTCTCTTCCTAACAAATATTTGTTCAGTCTATATTTAAAGTGGACTGAATCTGGGTGATCCTGAGGTCCACTCATTTGCCTGATGCACCCAAAGAAATGTTCTAGGCAATCTTGATTTAGTCTTCGGGTCATTATATAATCAAGCTGATGACTGTTCTTTAACATAGCCATTAATCCATTGAGTGAATTGCAAGATGATAATATTCCTTTCTGAAAGGAATAGAGTGAGCTTGACACAGAGTTACATACTCTCATGGTGCTCACTGCGTCAATCATACTTGTCTGTTCATCAAAATACATTCCATATCCACAGCGAAGTTTCTTATCACCATAGTTGGAGGAATTCATGACGTCAAACCAGTTATCTGCTAGTAAGATGAACTTAGCCGTTTCTTTCCAGTTTTTAGACTCCAGAACTCCTTTCTCGCCTAAAAACATGATTGAACTTGCACAGCTCTCTGACAACAACTGTGTTGCATATTTCACACGTTGTCTTTGCTGACCAGTGACTGTGAGGTGAATATCACTCACTTTGTAAGGTAATTATCCATATTCTGTTTTGGTATTGAGAAGCATTACGTGAATGCATGCAGCAGAAACTATATCTCCGTTCTGCAACTCAACCCCTGAATCAATAAAATTATTCCTGATTAGCTTTAACAAATGAGGAACATCAGCAAATACAAAAATGTCTTTATCAGCCACTGGATTTTTGAAAGACATTTGATTATGTTTGAGAGGATCTATACCAAATTGTTTTCATACACGGAGATTGGTAGTTCCTAAATCGTGCACTATTGCAACAACTGGGTAGCCTGCTAACTCTATTCTCTCTATCAAATATGTCAATATATATTGCACGTTTGATTGATCAAAGTCAAAATATATTGGCCGTTTCCACTTACCTACAAGGCCTCTCAACATAACTACCTGGACACTTTAGTGTGGTTTATACAGTGTGTCTGTACCTTTATCGTAGCTCCATTGTTTTGCAATACTCATCTCATAGAAAGATATGACTGCCAGCTTTTCTACCGAATCTAAAGTTTCAGACTTGAACTTCATAAGTGACAAGACAGGTGATAAAAGACCAGGTTCACATAACACATGTTTAGCTGTCTTTTAATGTGCTCACAGATGGCAAAGGAAAACTTTTGACATATTTTAGATATTTGTAACACTTTAGACTCAAGCTCCGTAGTGTCATTGCAGATGATATATCCTATTCTGGCCAAACTTAGCGTTTTCCTTTTTACTGATGAGAATATCTAGCATCTGTGTTTTAGTGAACAAAGGTTGTAGTGCATCATCGACTTTCTGTTGCACTTCGTGTATGACCTGATTTTGTTCCTCAGTATTTTTATGTTTCAAGGACAACTATTGATCACGCCAAAGCTCTACCTCTTTTTCCAACTTCTGTATTTTCTTATGCAATTCATCATGAATAACTTTACAATCTCTACAGGATCTCTTGCCATCTTGCAGGACAATAGACTCGCCACGTCCTACATTATAGTTGGATTTTGACTATCTACAGTGTTTCTGTATATCACTGTCTCTACCTCTAAGCTTGGGCTATAATTACTCGGCTTAAGATATCGATCATGTAGCATTTCTTCTGTAGTTCTCTTTAATCCAAGAGTTGCTGCTCTCCCAGTTCTCCTGCTGGACATCTCTGTTGGATTGGCAACTGAAACAATGATACTGATATATATTATAAATTGTCTAACCACAATATCTATTCACAGTTGTAATTCAATAACAACCTTAAACATAATATATACCGGTATATATATATGTTTCTAATCTCTCAGTGGGGTTCGAACCGCCGACCGTCAGGACGATAGCCGACGCTTTAATCAACTACACCACAGCAGTGGTGTAAAGCGTCGGCTATCGTCCTGATGGTCGGCGGTTCGAACCCCACTGAGAGATTAGAAACATTTAGTGGCTCACGTGTATTTGTGATATATACTATATATATATATATATATATATATATATATATATATATATATATATATATATATATGTATATAGCCTATATATATATATATAATTTGTACATTATGAGAGATACTTATGCCTAGTACGATACTAACCACTATTAAAAATCCAGTTAAAACTAGAATTTGTATGATCAAGGAAAAGAAGTACCTGTAGCCTAGTATGGAGTGGGAGGAGTAAATATTGTAATTAAGGGACCAAGGCGGTCCTCTAATTACAGATTATACTCCTCCCACTCACTAATACTCTAATTTGTGTTACTGCTTCACCTATTGTATATTATAATTATTATTATTATTATATATATACTGTATATATATAATTATATATAAAATGCCCCAGAACGAGAAGCCCACCACGGAAGCCACGAGCGAACACCACCAGGAAATGGGAATAGAAACACCTGAAGGAAAGGCCCACAGAACGAAAGGACCAGGTGACCAAGCCAACCAGTTAAGACAGGCCGAAGCCCGCAGGGCTAAGCAGCTCCAAACCACACCTGCCTATCCCTTCTAACCACTGACCTTTCCCCCACCTCGCGTATACACTACCCCTCGTGTCCTACACCTCTACCTACATGATGATGAACATGAATACACCTTAATTTGATACACCCATGCCCTGTCCCTAGGTTGAGCCAATACCAACCAGTTCAGACAGGCCTAAATTTATGTATGTTTTTTCCATCCAAGAAGTAATATGTTAACCCCCTGTCTTGCCAGACTAAGTTTCTGAAGACCAACCGCCTCCATAAATCTATGTATGTTCTTTTCCATCCGAGAAGTAGTATGTTAAAACCCCATGTCCTAATTGATAAGAAACGATGATACCCACGGGTACACCAGTGTATATATATAACCATCGTTCCTGTAAGACCTAGACAGAAATGACTGAAGATGTTAGCCACCATACAGTAACTCTAATTCTTACCCCAACCAGAGATTGTATATACAACCCTCTTTTACCATTGTCTCGACGCATTTTCACCATGAAACCATACCGAAGCTACCCCTACGAACTGCCGCTTTCTTTGGTGTATATGTCATAGAAAACGCAGTTCCCAGGAACAACTAGGTCAGCAAGAAATAGTGTCAGATTAACAGTGTCCATAACTATCGTATTGACGAGTAATAATACACTATGTTTTTCTCTACTTTTATCCACAGTCAAGCACACACCTACAGTTAACCTCCTCTTCCCCACAGCCCCACAGTCCACATGATTCTATCCCTTCCAGACTCATATACCACCCCATATTGCTCATCCCCCGGTAGCGTTTGGCTAACATATTTTCCCTGTCATTAACCCCCAAGCTACGATAACAACTGTAGTCTAATGCCACCCCTACGCCCAAAGACCTTAGGGTCACACTTCCATGTAGCCCTCCTTAACCCTCACCCTCTCGTTAACCCCCCACGCTCCTCGACTCCTTTCCGACCTAGCCTCTCCACCATACCTCCTGAATATCCTTAATTTTTCCGTTGCTAACATTCTCAAACCTTTTGTATATATACTCCTATCCAGCCTACCTTCCCCCAGTAGGAAGGAACACCAATAGAACTTTACTAACCCTTTGCATGCCATCTATTCCCTCACAACCCTGTACCAAATGATCGTCAGTGCGAGGCTAGCCGCCTCGCCAGTGACTAACTTCTATTGCCATACTTCCAGATAAATGTGGCAGAGTTAGCAACCCAGTCTCCACCACATCCAACAAACCATGCAATTAACAAAACAACCGATTAAACCAGCTGGTCAAGGCACCTTCGGTTTTGGTATTACGAACAACCACATCTGTCTCATAAACAGAGGGTTATTACAAACACTTGTGATATGGCAAGCCCCTAGCCACAGCCGCCGGACGACCATCACAGAGAGAGGGCGCGCACCTACCCCTTTTTACCCAACCGAGGAGGGAGACCCCCACCCCTGCGGAGGTATACCTGACCCCTGTTTTGATTTCCGGGTCATTGCCAGGTAGCACAGGAATTCTTCCTATCAATGAACTAACCATGCATGACTAACACCTTTACTAACCTCTATTAACCCACAATAACCCATTAACCTTTCTTGCATACTCTGATAACCAAATTAGCACCTCAGCAATACCATAGAACGAAGACTGAACAATCTAAGAGAGACGCTCCTATCACAGCTGTCCCAGTCCTCCTCGCAAAGTAGATCCAGTCTCTCTCCCCTAAATACTTCCAGTATAGCCAAAATAGTACCTCTTACTAAGGCTCAGTTATATCACATTATGAACGCTCCATATAGCCATGTGCCACAACAGTAATCACCACCTTACCTAGTTCCCGTATCCATTGAGAGCTTAAATAAATCCCATAAGAACTCGAGATCCCTATGGCCTAAAGGGTCCAAAACCGAGCCTATAAACCAAGCTCCAGCCCCCAGTAAAATCAGTTGAGGGGTAGACACCAACCAGTGGCTGGCCCCCTTAAGTTGACCTCTAGCTCTGCCCTTGTGTTGTTCCTGAGAATTGAGTTTCAGAGCCGGCAGACTCCGTGGCAGATTGAGATAGAAGCATCTGTCCACGTACAAGAAATCTATGTGCACCTTATAACCTTCACAAACCAGTGGGTATATAAGCGTGTAGCCAGCAACGATCGCCAAGAGATCCGTCTTGAGAACTTCCTACATATGGACCCCCTGGACGGCCGCGGAACCAGTCGTTAGCCCCCAACATCACGGACGCAAGATAACCAGGACCAGATCAACCAAATACTACCCAAGATTCACTCTATCAGTACTACAGTGTTACAGTACTATTTAAAGACTCACTTATTCATATTTCTACGAAGTGGCTATATCTTTGCCCCAGTATAATTCATATATAACCATTCCATTAGGAAGTGCTAAGCGTATCAGTGTTTATTAATTAACAGGCGATATTAACTCTCGTAATTACCCATATATCTAGATATTATTACATAGAAGTAAAACCCTAGTGATATCTAATGTTCGCCCACTGATTTGCGTTCTACGTGTTTCTGCTATAAGAATATAAACTTAGATCAGTACCCCCTGAGGTTACTAGAATTCCCGTGCTCTAAAATACGCGTGTCTAATCTAGTCTGTGAACTACTACTTGTGCACCAGAGCTACCAGTAATCAATCTAAGTAGTGAAATTGAATCTATAAGTAACATTGATGGTCTCCAGTATAAACTTGCGAACAAAGCCAGTGATCAGAAGATTAATACCTGAACGTTGGAAGTGGGAGACTAGGCTCCATCCAGATCCACTTATGCTAGGTTGTTCAATTCTATCATTTGTCTTGTACGAGTATTCAGAAGTGTGTATATCAATAAACGTGATCGTGTGTCTTTTTACCGTGTGTTTATTTTGTGTTCTCTATTCCTCATACCTTGTTTTGTGCATGCAGCCTTCTATACCCAGTCAGTTCAAACTCACATTACCCAAGTTAATCCTGTAGAAAAACAGGGCATAACATTGGCGGCAGCGGTGGTTCTTGATTCGGATAAAAGGTTGCATTACATTGCAAGTTTGGAACAGCCAGAACACGATAACATCATGGCGCACCGTTCTCACATCCCCATCCCACATTATGATGGGGAAACTTACGAGATCGAAACGTTCATGGACATAGTGAAACCCGTACTTGACCTAGTTTATACCACGGACGCAGAAAAGATAGCCGTGACATTAACGCACCTGGGAAAAGACGTTTCCCTGGTTGCCTACCAAGTGCACCCTGCTCTCACATGGGACGAATTTCGCCCAATTGTGATAGAAGCCATTAAGCCTTCATTGGGCGTTTTCGTGGCCCACACCCGTATCCAAGACACTAAATTCGAAGGCGATCTAGATGCCACAGTGAATAAGATCGCTCAACATATAAAAGTGTCCCCCACATTGACCAGAATCCAGCAAGAGCAGCAGATTCTGGTCAACCTTGTATCAATATTGCCCTCACCAGTAAAAGATCATTTCCGTGTGCACGATTTCGTCGGATATCAAAAAGATCTCATCACGATCCGACGTATTTTGGCCGTGCGCACAGAAACACCCACCCAAATCGCTGTAATAAAGAGGTTTCCCACGCACCTGCAGCACCTCGACCACCAAAACCCCAAGGCCCAAACCTTCAACTCCAAGAATGCCTACCCATCCTCATCCTTCCACAACAGACCGACCTACCCTTCCGGCAAGCCCCAACCCAGTAGGCCCCGGTTCCAACCTACCCAGCCACGCAGAATCTTCAACCGGAACAAAACCTACAACACCTACCAAAGTAAAAACCCTACATTAGTAATTATCAACCCCTATGATTTCCCGGCCTGTAGTGCTCAGTGTGCCCTCCATCAAATTTGTGACTCTGCCAAACCTCGCCCCTTTACTCCTCGCATTTCTGTAAATGAAGAAGAGTTGGGACAAGAGGAAGAAATGGAGGAAATGCACACCGAAGAAATAGCCCCTATCATGACCTCAGACGATACCGAGGAAACCCTGGAGGAGGTAGATACCGACTCCCAGGATTTTTAAAGTACCCCCCGCCCACGATGGCCTCGGCGGGGGACACCATAACTGACCGCACTGCCCCCATTTATTACATGGCCAAAATCAAGGACATTCCTGTCCGCTTGTTAATCGACACGGGAGCTGCCAAGTCATGTTTGTTCAAGTCTTATTATGATCAACACCACCGACTATTTGGCCCCTTGTTACCTACCAAATCAGAACTAATCTCAGCTGCTGATACCTACTTAAATCTCCTAGGAGACACTTTGCCCCTGTCAGTAACTACTCCTGCCCCCCATGCTCGTTGTTATCACCCGTTCACAGTATTTTCCTCCCACTGTAAACATTACGATGGTTTCCTTGGACTTGACCTCCTTCAAAAACTCCAAGCCCAGGTTGACTGCGGCCAGAGGCTGATCTCATTAAAAAAAAACATCCAACCCAAAGCCTCTGACAAACCAATCACGCAGAAACCTATTCACAAAAAGAAAAAACACCTCCCACTCAACAAACTCTGAGTCAGGGTTACCAAGTTGCAGCTAGCACTAAGGTAACTCCTAACCCCTCCCCTTACCCCGAGTTCTCTCAAAATATCACTCATTTCGTTGAAAAAATGCCTCAACAAACGAAAGAAGACAAGTCCAAGCAACTCCCTCTCGATAACCCCCCCAATTCTCCTAACTCTGTTCAGGATCAATCCTCCCATGTTTCCAGGACAGACTCTGATGTATGTAAAAACCATTCTATCAAATATTTATGTACACGTGTTTCCAGGGAAAATGCCGACCTATGTACCCAACAATGTTTCCCCCATGCCCCAAGAAATGTTCCGCTATCCCACAACCAACAAAATTCCCCTTGTGACAGTTTTCCGTCAGTAGCTCCCTTCCACCCCCACACAATTCACACCCCTAGAAAACTTCAAAACCCCACACTTGACTCGCCCTCTCGTGACAGACAAACCCACCAATCCCAGATAACCTCTAAACAAACCGTGACTGCCACCGAAAAAATTCCCCAAATTCGTCCTGTTAACAACCACAAATCAATACATCAGTCCTCCACCAAAATAACCCATGTTCTATACCTAACTCTTCACCCACCAACCCTCCGCAGTCCCACCAACATACTCCGTTTTCTAAATCGCTCACCCCTCACCACTCTGACCCTCCCACACCCGCCATTAATCCTCCCCTCACGCGTGACGACCTAGGGACCCAACCATGTTCCCCCCATGTCCCCAGAAATGTCCAGCTATTCCACAACCAACCAAATTCCCCTTGTGACAGCTTTCCGTCAGTAGCCCCCTTCCACCCCCACACAATTCACACCCCTAGAAAACTTCAAAACCCCACACTTGACTTGCCCTCTCATGACAGACAAACCCACCAATCCCATGTAAACTCTAAACAAACCGTCACTGCCACCGACAACACTCCACAAATTCGTCCTTCTAACAACCACCAATCAGTACATCAGTCCTCCACCAATAACCCATGTTCTATACCTCACTCTTCCCCCACCAACCCTCCGCAGTCCCACCAACAAATTCCGTTTTCTAAATCACTCACACCTCACCACGCTGATCCTCCCACACGCGCCGTTAATCCCCCCCTCACGTGTGACCCCCACCAAAGTGATCTCCCCCCCCCCTTATGCGTACCGAGCACCTGCTCACCAGTCGATCCCCCACCATCATTAGCCCAGCTGTAGTTCAAGATAAATGTCAAATTAACCCCTGCCATCAAAAATGGGTTAACCTTCGACCCATACCCCAAACTCACATGATATTTTCCCCCACTACCACGTCCACCAACCCCAATCGTCGCCTCTTACAACCCACCATCATTTCCGCTCGCATCAACCACATTCTCGTGGCAAATATCTCTGAAGAATCCCTGACATTACCAAAAGGCCTCATCATAGGAGACCTCGAAACTTTTGATGACCTCCCCATAAATTACAATGACACCCCTACCAGCCTAAAATTGCCCCATCTCCCAGACACATTATCCGACCACCAAAAACACAGCATGTACGAACTATTGCTAGAGTTCAGTGACGTGTTTGCCCAACAACCCACTGAAATCGGACAGACCGATGTGGAACAACACATCATTAACACCACAGGCCCCCCCATAAGACAACCATCCCGTAGAAAAAATCCCATACAACGCCAGGAAGAGGAACGCCAAGTCCAAGAGATGTTAGAGGCCGGAATTGCCACCCCGTCCATTAGCCCCTGGTCTTCCCCTGTTGTCCTAGTAAAAAAGAAAGATGGGTCAACCCATTTTTGCGTCGATTACAGGATATTGAATGACGTAACCATTAACCCGGGAGCTGCGGGGAGACTCTTAAGAGTTCCCCCGGCGCACTGCGGGGAGACTCTTAAGAGTCAGAGAAAAAAAAAATCAACTTTTGACATCGAAAAAAAAATATTTTGTTATTTTTTTTTTTTTTTTTTTTTTTTTTTTTTTTTTTTGGCCCCTGGGCCATGCAAAATCTCAGTCCTCTACCTCCCCTCCTTCCCCACTTTCCTCCTCTCCTTCAGTTATCACCTATTTTCCCTGTTATTCCCTTATTCTGAGGTATATTTTCGTGCTAACATTAGAAATCCGATTGGAGGGTGTGGTCATCACTGATAGCAAGCGAGTGCAAGAGAGAGAGAGTATCGATCGACTGTGTCTCAGTGGCCTTGGGGGAAATTGGCGGGAAAGCAGATTGCCTCACCCATTATACAACTCGCGGGCTATATCTCCGATTTTGACCATCCAAACGCTGTTTTCACTCGTTTTATTGTTGTTTCAGGTTAATACCTTTATAATCAACCCATAATAGGCGCATATGGATAAGTATTAATGCTATTAATGGCACAATGAATATTTTAGTGACGGAAACACCTCAAATACGTCAGCACAGGGGGACGTTTCCAATTACCCCCATGCGCACTTCAGAGGTTAAGGACGCTACGCCATTACCCAGGATAGACGATTCCCTTGACTCCCTATACGGTTCCAGATGGTTCACTACCCTCGATTTGCAAGCAGGGTATTGGCAAGTGCCTATCAAGGCAGAGGACCAAGAAAAAACAGCATTTTCCACTAGTGGTGGTCACCACTACGAATTTAACGTCCTACCTTTTGGCCTCTGTAACGGACCCGCCACTTTCTCCCGTTTGATGGAAGCGGTATTACATGGTCTGACCTGGGAAACCTGCCTAGCATATCTAGACGATATTATTGTGTACTCGCAAACCTGGGAAGAACACCTCCTCCGGTTGAGACAAGTTCTTCAAAGGATCCGAGCCGCCGGGTTGAAATTAAAACCCTCAAAGTGTGAGATTGCACGAAATAAGGTAGATTTCCTCGGCCACGTAATATCTGAACATGGTATTGCACCAGACCCAAAGAAACTTCAAGCCATACAAAACCAACCCCCACCCACCACCGTTAAAGGAGTACGTTCTTTTGTAGGTTTAGCCACATACTACAAACGTTTCGTCCCACACTTTGCCACAATAGCCATACCCCTCCACTAACTCACCCACAAGGACACCACATTCACCTGGACACCTGAAAGAGACCTCGCTTTTAACACTTTGAAACAAAAGCTAATCCAAGCCCCTATTGTCGCTTTCCCTGATTACCATAAACCTTTCCGTCTTTATACCGACGTATCTCTGTACGCCATTGGTGCAGTTTTAGCTCAAGTAAGAGACGGAGAGGAACATGTGATAGAGTATGCCAGCTCCACACTCAACCAAGCGCAACAGAATTATGCAGCCACCAAGAGAGAGTGCTTAAGGATCATTTGGCACTCAGCTACTTCAGGTCATTTGTGTTGGGCGCAAAACTCGATATAATAACCGACCATCAATCTTTGCAATGGTTGCGTAAGTGCGAAACCAACTCAGCCATCTTGGTACGTTGGAGGGAGATAATAGAGGACTACGATTTTACAATACAGTATCGTCCAGGTAAACTTCACACCAATGCAGACGCCCTGTCACGTTTGCCAGTACCAAAAGACCCCCCCACCAACCTAGCCACCTTACAAAACACTGAGCTCTTATCTACCCCCATCCACCAACATAATTCCCCCCCAGCCCCCTCACTAATTCAATCTTGGGAAACAAGAATCAGACCACCCTGGATACCGTTAAATGTCTTCAGGAAACTGACTCGCTGGGGAGATCAACTTGCCACAGACTCCGGTCACATAGTCCTAGACCCCACCATTGCCCACGACTACATGATTGCCATCCACGAGGGAAACCGCATACACCTTGGACAAAAGAAGATGTTAAAAATCTTCGCAGATCAATACTGGACCCCCAACCCCTCCAAGATTGCACAACGCGTGACAGAATCCTGCAAACCTTGTTTATTGGGGAAGGATAGATCACGCACCCCAGGCCCAGCTGGTACCATTTCGGCCAACAAACCGTTCCAAGTCCTATCCCTCGACATCATGGGCCCGTTTCCTTCTTACGCTGGCAACCGCTATATCGTCACATTTGTTGACGTATATTCAAAATTTTTAATAGCCTGTCCAGTTAAAGACCACACAGCCACCACCGTCGCCACACTCCTTGCCACAGAAGTGTTCCCTATATTCGGCCTTCCCCTTGCTCTTCTATCCGACAATGCCCCCGAATTTAGTGGACACGTTTGGCACCAGTTCACCCAACAATGCGGTATTAAGATCAAACACTCATCCCCGTACTGGCCTCAAGGAAATGCTATATGCGAACGCAGCCATCGCACCATCAACAACCAGTTACGTACCAAAATGATTGCTCTTAACACCTCAGACTGGCCATCACAAATAAAGATGATACAATGGGGCATGAACACCTGTCCCCGAGAAGACGGTATTTCCCCTCATGAACGTGTTTACGGCGTACCCCACCTGTTACTGCCATTCCACCATCACGCTCACCTCCCCTCCAACACCTCCACAATTGACCCATTGCAACATCTGCAAAACACCCTCCATACCGCCCAAACCTGTCAAGACACCAAAACTGATAACCGCGATGATAAAAACCCTTTCGCCATCCATGACATCGTAATGGTAGCCAACCTCCCTGTTACCAACAAATTAGGCCCTCGCTATGTCGGCCCCTACACCATCATACAAGTCCCAAATGCTTATCAAGTCACCATTGATTATCATGGCGTGACTCGCACGTTCCGAACTAGATTCGTCCGAGCTTTTAAACCTCTAAAACCACAAGACATTACCCCACTCCACACGTCCGACCCTGAATTTAACACCCCTACTACCCCTCCCACTCAGGCTATGAATATTCCCATACAAACCCCTAAGGGCCTAAACCCTCCAGCACCAAACCGGCCGATCATTCCTCAACATACCACCCAAACTAACCTCCACAAACCCCAAGCCCCCACTATCACACCTTCCTCCACCATGACCCCTTCCTTCACTTCTGATAGTCAAGTACCTCCCCAACTTATCCAAGTACGAAAACCTCCACCCACAACCCCGACCACAACGGAAACCCTCCCGTCTAGCCCTGACGTACCTCCACCAGGCACCAGTGAGAAAACCACCACCCCCACCCAAAACCAAGTACACACCCAACCGCACCACACAATCTACCTCAGTAACCTCACGCTACAACTTACGCCCACAACTATAATCTTTTAAAACCTCCAGAAAACACACCCTGCTAACCAAGTTCCGTAGGGCTGCCAGACCACTATCCTCCTCCTCCTCTTCTTCTTCATTGAATTCTCCTCCACAAAGGGAAAGAAGACGAATAATCACAAGTAAACACCATAACCCCTATAACTATATTCCAAAAATAACAACCCCCACCCTCCCACGAAAGAACATACCTTCCCCTTCAACCTCATCCCCTCTCAACCCCCACCTCATCACCCCGAATGACCTGCTAGATCTACCCACCCACCAAACTCCCACAAAACCGCCTATTTCCACCACCATCAAATCACCGACCCCACCAAAGAACACACCCAACACATGTTCCTACCCCCAAACCTCCCAATTATACCTCCACTCCCTACCCACCCGTCTAGCCCCCCCCGCATCCACCCCTTTCCCCTCCACTATCCCTGCGACCCCACCCACGCATCAACCAACCTCATCATCTCATCAAACCCCCAACCAACCCCCTCCTAAAAAGTACACTATGCCAACGACCAACCCCTCCTCTCACACCACGTCTAACACACAACTAACTCCTAACCAAAGCCCCTCCAAACTGACGTACCCGACCTCCACACCCCCACTTGAATTCCCCCACAAAGTCGCCCCTGAGAGAACCCCCATACATACCCCCACCAAATCCTCTCCCATTCCGCCTACCACCCTCACTCGACAAAAACCTCCACACGCATCTACCTCTCAAATAACCCCTTACCTCACCCCCACTAAATGCCCTCCACCTGTAAAGCGTTCTTCCCCTCAATATAAAACATCGTCGAGCGACTCAAGTCCCACTACAAACATCTACCTTCCCACCAGGACCTCCAAAGGTAGAATCATCAACAGACCCATCAGATTTGAAAACAGTTGTCAAAACAACACCCTGTTCTTACACTAAAGACCCAAGCCACACAACACACACACCCCCTCTTTCTCACACACCTCCATCACGCACCTTACCTAAACCGATATTGCACATTGCCTCCATATATTTTCCCAGCCTGCAACACCACCCAAGAAAACCCCCAAAACCCCAGACTCATATCCCCCCTTCACCCCCAGCTCCGTTTTCACACGTTAGTCCCTCCCCTTCAGTTATTAACCCATTCACCACACTGAAGAGGCCTCCTGTCAGTCCCACACACCTCACTCAATACATGACCTCCACCATGAACAAATCCACACCATTCGTCGCCCCCGTCCCTACCCCCACGGGGGAAGACTACACACCGTTCATACAAAAAGTTAAAAGTAAAAACGTCCACGGGACGCTTAGCCCGTCTACAGCGCCCACATCAAGCCCGGGCAACCGCCCTCCACAACACCGAGGACACATTCCTACAGGTCTACATAGACCTGCAAAAGAAACCTGACCCTCGCTCTCTTGCTTGGTGGGACCTTCTCAATACACTCAAAATGACCCACCATGACTATGCTTCTTTTTACTTCACCCTTGAGGCTCGAGGACGACCCTACAATGAAGGAGAGTGAAGTAAAATGCCCCAGAACGAGAAGCCCACCACGGAAGCCACGAGCGAACACCACCAGGAAACGGGAATAGAAACACCCGAAGGAAAGGCCCACAGAACGAAAGGACCAGGTCACCAAGCCAACCAGTTAAGACAGGCCGAAGCCGGCAGGGCTAAGCAGCTCCAAACCACACCTGCCTATCCCTTCTAACCACTGACCTTTCCCTCACCTCGCGTATACACTACTCCTTGTGTCCTACACCTCTATCTACATGATGATGAACATGAATACACCTTAATTTAATACACCCATGCCCTGTCCCTAGGTTGAGCCAATGCCAACCAGTTCAGACAGGCCTAAATTTATGTATATTTTTTCCATCCAAGAAGTAATATGTTAACCCCCTGTCTTGCCAGACTAAGTTTCTGAAGACCAACCGCCCCCATAAATCTATGTATGTTCTTCCCAGGTGAATACACCCATGCCCTGTCCCTAGGTTGAGCCAATGCCAACCAGTTCAGACAGGCCTAAATCTATGTATGTTTTTTCCATCCAAGAAGTAATATGTTAACCCCCTGTCTTGCCAGACTAAGTTTCTGAAGACCAACCGCCCCCATAAATCTATGTATGTTCTTTTCCATCCGAGAAGTAGTATGTTAAAACCCCATGTCCTAATTGATAAGAAACGATGATACCCACGGGTACACCAGTGTATATATATAACCATCGTTCCTGTAAGACCTAGACAGTAATGACTGAAGATGTTAGCCACCATACAGTAACTCTAATTCTTACCCCAACCAGAGATTGTATAATAATATACAACCCTCTTTTACCATTGTCCCGACGCATTTTCACCATGAAACAATACCGAAGCTACCCCTACGAACTGCCGCTTTCTTTGGTGTATATGTCATAGAAAACGCAGTTCCCAGGAACAACTAGGTCAGCAAGAAATAGTGTCAGATTAACAGTGTCCATAACCATCGTATTGACGAGTAATAATACACCATGTTTTTCTCTACTTTTATCCACAGTCAAGCACACACCTACAGTTAACCTCCTCTTCCCCACAGCCCCACAGTCCACATGATTCTATCCCTTCCAGACTCATATACCACCCCTTATTGCTCATCCCCCGGTAGCGTTTGGCTAACATACTTTCCCTGTCATTAACCCCCAAGCTACGATAACAACTGTAGTCTAATGCCACCCCTACGCCCAGAGACCTTAGGGTCACACTTCCACGTAGCCCCCCTTAACCCTTTCCCTCTCGTTAACCCCCCACGCTCCTCGACTCCTTTCCGACCTAGCCTCTCCACCATACCTCCTGAATATCCTTAATTTTTCCATTGCCAACATTCTCAAACCTTTTGTATATATACTCCTATCCAGCCTACCTTCCCCCAGTAGGAAGGAACACCATTAGAACTTTACTAACCCTTTGCATGCCATCTATTCCCTCACAACCAATTCACAACCCTGTACCAAATGATCGTCAGTGCGAGGCTAGCCGCCTCGCCAGTGACTAACTTCTATTGCCATACTTCCAGATAAATGTGGCAGAGTTAGCAACCCAGGCTCCACCACATCCAACAAACCATGCAATTAACAAAACAACCGATTAAACCAGCTAGTGAAGGCACCTTCGGTTTTGGTATTACGAACACCCACATCTGTCTCATAAACAGAGGGTTATTATAAACACTTGTGATATGGCAAGCCCCTAGCCACAGCCGCCGGACGACCATCACAGAGAGAGGGTGCGCACCTACCCCTTTTTACCCAACCGAGGAGGGAGACCCCCACCCCTGCGGAGGTATACCTGACCCCTGTTTTGACTTCCGGGTCATTGCCAGGTAGCACAGGAATTCTTCCTATCAATGAACTAACCATGCATGACTAACACCTTTACTAACCTCTATTAACCCACAATAACCCATTAACCTTTCTTGCATACTCTGATAACCAAATTAGCACCTCAGCTATACCATAGAACGAAGACTGAACAATCTAAGAGAGACGCTCCTATCACAGCTGTCCCAGTCCTCCTCGCAAAGTAGATCCAGTCTCTCTCCCCTAAATACTTCCAGTATAGCCAAAATAGTACCTCTTACTAAGGCTCAGTTATATCACATTATGAACGCTCCATATAGCCATGTGCCACAACAGTAATCACCACCTTACCTAGTTCCCGTATCCATTGAGAGCTTAAATAAATCCATAAGAACTCGAGATCCCTATGGCCTACAGGGTCCAAAACCGAGCCTATAAACCAAGCTCCAGCCCCCAGTGAAATCAGTTGAAAGGTAGACACCAACCAGTGGCTGGCCCCCTTTAGTTGACCTCTAGCTCTGCCCTTGTGTTGTTCCTGAGAATTGAGTTCCAGAGCCGGCAGACTCCGTGGCAGATTGAGGTAGAAGCATCTGTCCACGTACAAGAAATCTACGTGCACCTTATAACCTTCACAAACCAGTGGGTATATAAGCGTGTAGCCAGCAACGATCGCCAAGAGATCCGTCTTGAGAACTTCCTACATATGGACCCCCTGGACGGCCACGGAACCAGTCGTTAGCCCACAAAATCACGGACGCAAGATAACCAGGACCAGACCAACCAAATACTACCCAAGATTCACTCTATCAGTACTACAGTGTTACAGTACTATTTAAAGACTCACTTATTCATATTTCTACGAAGTGGCTATATCTTTGCCCCAGTATAATTCATATATAACCATTCCATTAGGAAGTGCTAAGCGTATCAGTGTTTATTAATTAACAGGCGATATAAACTCTCGTAATTACCCATATATCTAGATATTATTACATAGAAGTAAAACCCTAGTGATATCTAATGTTCGCCCACTGATTTGCGTTCTACGTGTTTCTGCTATAAGAATATAAAACTTAGATCAGTACCCCCTGAGGTTACTAGAATTCCCGTGTGTGTCTAATCTAGTCTGTGAACTACTACTTGTGCACCAGAGCTACCAGTAATTAATCTAAGTAGTGAAATTGAATCTATAAGTAACATTGATGGTCTCCAGCGTAAACTTGCGAACAAAGCCAGTGATCAGAAGATTAATACCTGAACGTTGGATGTGGGAAACTAGGCTCCATCCAGATCCACTTATGCTAGGTTGTTCAATTTTATCATTTGTCTTGTACGAGTATTCAGAAGTGTGTATATCAATAAACGTGATCGTGTGTCTTGTTACCGTGTGTTTATTTTGTGTTCTCTATTCCTCATACCTTGTTTAGTGCATGCAGCCTTCTATACCCAGTCAGTTAGAACTTACATTACCCAAGTTAATCCTGTAGAAAAACAGGGCATAACATTGGCGGCAGCGGTGGTTCTTGATTCGGATAAAAGGTTGCATTACATTGCAAGTTTGGAACAGCCAGAACACGATATCATCATGGCGCACCGTTCTCACATCCCCATCCCACATTATGATGGGGAAACTTACGAGATCGAAACGTTCATGGACATAGTGTAACCCATACTTGACCTAGTTTATACCACGGACGCAGAAAAGATAGCCGTGACATTAACGCACCTGGGAAAAGCCGTTTCCCTAGTTGCCTACCAAGTGCACCCTGCTCTCACATGGGACGAATTTCGCCCAATAGTGATAGAAGCCATTAAGCCTTCGTTGGGCGTTTTCGTGGCCCACACCCGTATCCACGACACTAAATTTGAAGGCGATCTAGATGCCACAGTGAATAAGATCGCTCAACATATAAAAGTGTCTTTCCCCACATTGACCAGAATCCAGCAAGAGCAGCAGATTCTGGTCAACCTTGTATCAATATTGCCCTCACCAGTAAAAGATCATTTCCGTGTGCACGATTTCGTCGGATATCAAAAAGATCTCATCACGATCCAACGAATTTTGGCCGTGCACACAGAAGCACCCACCCAAATCGCTGTAATAAAGAGGTTTCCCACGCACCTGCAGCACCTCGACCACCAAAACCCCAAGGCCCAAACCTTCAACTCCAAGAATGCCTACCCCTCCTCATCCTTCCACAACAGACCGACCTACCCTTCCAGCAAGCCCCAACCCAGTAGGCCCCGGTTCCAACCTACTCAGCCACGCAGAATCTTCAACCGGAACAAAACCTACAACACCTACCAAATAAAAACCCTACATTAGTAATTATCAACCCCTATGATTTCCGGCCTGTAGTGCTCAGTGTGCCCTCCATCAAATTCGTGACTCTGCCAAACCTCGCCCCTTTACTCCTCGCATTTCTGTAAATGAAGAGGAGTTGGGACAAGAGGAAGAAATGGAGGAAATGCACACCGGAGAAATAGCCCCTATCATGACCTCAGACGATACCGAGGAAACCCTGGAGGAGGTAGATACCGACTCCCAGGATTTTTAAAGTACCCCCCGCCCACGATGGCCTCGGCGGGGGACGCCATAACTGACCGCACTGCCCCCATTTATTACATGGCCAAAATCAAGGACATTCCTGTCCGCTTGTTAATCGACACGGGAGCTGCCAAGTCATGTTTGTTCAAGTCTTATTATGATCAACACCACCGACTATTTGGCCCCTTGTTACCTACCAAATCAGAACTAATCTCAGCTGCTGATACCTACTTAAATCTCCTAGGAGACACTTTGCCCCTGTCAGTAACTACTCCTGCCCCCCATGCTCGTTCTTATCACCCGTTCACAGTATTTTCCTCCCACTGTAAACATTACGATGGTTTCCTTGGACTTGACCTCCTTCAAAAACTCCAGGCCCAGGTTGACTGCGGCCAGAGGCCGCAGTCATTCAAAAAAAAAATCCAACCCAAAGCCTCTGACAAACCAATCACGCAGAAACCTATTCACAAAAAGAAAAAACATCTCCCCCCTCAACAAACTCTGAGTCAGGGTTACCAAGTTGCAGCTAGCACTAAGGTAACTCCTAACACCTCCCCTTACCCCGAGTTCTCTCAAAATATCACTCATTTCGTTGAAAAAATGCCTCAACAAACGAAAGAAGACAAGTCCAAGCAACTCCCTCTCGGTAACACCCCCAATTCTCCTAACTCTGTCCAGGATCAATCCTCCCATGTTTCCAGGACAGACTCTGATGTATGTAAAAACCATTCTATCAAATATTTATGTACACGTGTTTCCAGGGAAAATGCCGACCTATGTACCCAACAATGTTTCCCCCATGCCCCCAGAAATGTTCCGCTATCCCACAACCAACAAAATTCCCCTTGTGACAGTTTTCCGTCAGTAGCTCCCTTCCACCCCCACACAATTCACACCCCTAGAAAACTTCAAAACCCCACGCTTGACTCGCCCTCTCATGACAGACAAACCCACCAATCCCATATAAACTCTAAACAAACCGTCACTGCCACCGACAACACTCCACAAATTCGTCCTTCTAACAACCACCAATCAGTACATCAGTCCTCCACCAATAACCCATGTTCTATACCTCACTCTTCCCCCACCAACCCTCCGCAGTCCCACCAACAAATTCCGTTTTCTAAATCACTCACACCTCACCACGCTGATCCTCCCACACGCGCCGTTAATCCCCCCCTCACGTGTGACCCCCACCAGAGTGATCTCCCCCCCTTATGCGTACCGAGCACCTGCTCACCAGTCGATCCCCCACCATCATTAGCCCAGCTGTAGTTCAAGATAAATGTCAAAATCCCCCCCCGCCATCAAAAATGGGTTAACCTTCGACCCATACCCCAAACTCACATGATATTTTCCCCCACTACCACGTCCACCAACCCCAATCGTTGCCTCTTACAACCCGCCATCATTTCCGCTCGCATCAACCACATTCTCGTGGCAAATATCTCTGAAGAATCCCTGACATTACCAAAAGGCCTCATCATAGGAGACCTCGAAACTTTTGATGACCTCCCCATAGATTCCAATGACACCCCTACCAGCCTAAAATTTCCCCCTCTCCCTCCCGGACACATTATCCGACCACCAAAAACACAGCATGTACGAACTATTGCTAGAGTTCAGTGAGGTGTTTGCCCAACAACCAACTGAAATTGGACAGACCGATGTGGAACAACACATCATTAACACCACAGGCCCCCCATTAGACAACCATCCCGTAGAAAAAATCCCATACAACGCCAGGAAGAGGAACGCCAAGTCCAAGAGATGTTAGAGGCCGGAATTGCCACCCCGTCCTTTAGCCCCTGGTCTTCCCCTGTTGTCCTAGTAAAAAAGAAAGATGGGTCAACCCGTTTTTGCGTCGATTACAGGAGATTGAATGACGTAACCATTAAGGACGCTACGCCATTACCCAGGATAGACGATTCCCTTAACTCCCTATACGGATACAGATGGTTCACTACCCTCGACTTGCAAGCAGGGTATTGGCAAGTGCCTATCAAGGCAGAGGACCAAGAAAAAACAGCATTTTCCACTAGTGGTGGCCACCACTACGAATTTAACGTCCTACCTTTTGGCCTCTGTAACGGACCCGCCACTTTCTCCCGTTTGATGGAAGCGGTATTACATGGTCTGACCTGGGAAACCTGCCTAGCATATCTAGACGATATTATTGTGTACTCACAAACCTGGGAAGAACACCTCCTCAGGTTGAGACAAGTTCTTCAAAGAATCCGAGCCGCCGGGTTGAAATTAAAACCCTCAAAGTGCGAGATTGCACGAAATAAGGTAGATTTCCTCGGCCACGTAATATCTGAACATGGTATTGCACCAGACCCAAAGAAACTTCAAGCCATACAAAACCAACCCCCACCCACCACCGTTAAAGGAGTACGTTCTTTTCTAGGTTTAGCCACATACTACAGATGTTTCGTCCCACACTTTGCCACAATAGCCAGACCCCTCCACCAACTCACCCACAAGGACACCACATTCACCTGGACACCTGAAAGAGACCTCGCTTTTAACACTTTGAAACAAAAGCTAATCCAAGCCCTATTGTCGCTTTCCCTGATTACCATAAACCTTTCCGTCTTTATACCGACGTATCTCTGTACGCCATTGGTGCAGTTTTAGCTCAAGTAAGAGACGGAGAGGAACATGTGATAGCGTATGCCAGCTCCACACTCAACCAAGCACAACAGAATTATGCAGCCACCAAGAGAGAGTGCTTAGGGATCATTTGGGCACTCAGCCACTTCAGGTCATTTGTGTTGGGCGCAAAACTCGATATAATAACCGACCATCAATCTTTGCAATGGTTGCGTAAGTGCGAAACCAACTCAGCCATCTTGGTACGTTGGAGGGAGACAATAGAGGACTACGATTTTACAATACAGTATCGTCCAGGTAAACTTCACACCAATGCAGACGCCCTGTCACGTTTGCCAGTACCAAAAGACCCCCCCACCAACCTAGCCGCCTTACAAAACACTGAGCTCTTATCTACCCCCATCCACCAACAAAATTCCCTCCCAGCCCCCGTACTAATTCAATCTTGGGAAACAAGAATCAGACCACCCTAGATACCATTAAATGTCTTCAGGAAACTGACTCGCTGGGGAGATCAACTTGCCACAGACTCCGGTCACATAGTCCTAGACCCCACCATTGCCCACGACTACATGATTGCCATCCACGAGGGAAACCGCATACACCTTGGACAAAAGAAGATGTTAAAAATCTTCGCAGATCAATACTGGACCCCCAACCCCTCCAAGATTGCACAACACGTGACAGAATCCTGCAAACCTTGTTTATTGGGGAAGGATAGATCACGCACCCCAGGCCCAGCTGGTACCATTTCGGCCAACAAACCGTTCCAAGTCCTATCCCTCGACATCATGGGCCCGTTTCCTTCTTACGCTGGCAACCGCTATATCGTCACATTTGTTGACGTATATTCAAAAATTTTAATAGCCTGTCCAGTTAAAGACCACACAGCCACCACCGTCGCCACACTGCTTGCCACAGAAGTGTTCCCTATATTCGGCCTTCCCCTTGCTCTTCTATCCGACAATGCCCCCGAATTTAGTGGACACGTTTGGCACCAGTTCACCCAACAATGCGGTATTAAGATCAAACACTCATCCCCGTACTGGCCTCAAGGAAATGCTATATGCGAACGCAGCCATCGCACCATCAACAACCAGTTATGTACCAAAATGATTGCTCTTAACACCTCAGAGTGGCCATCACAAATAAAGATGATACAATGGGGCATGAACACCTGTCCCCGAGAAGACGGTATTTCCCCTCATGAACGTGTTTACGGCGTACCCCCCCTGTTACTGCCATTCCACCATCATGCTCACCTCCCCTCCAACACCTCCACAATTGACCCATTGCAACATCTGCAAAACACCCTCCATACCGCCCAAACCTGTCAAGACACCAAAACTGATAACCCCGATGATAAAAACCCTTTCGCCATCCATGACACCGTAATGGTAGCCAACCTCCCTGTCACCAACAAATTAGGCCCTCGCTATGTCGGCCCCTACACCATCATACAAGTCCCAAATGCCTATCAAGTCACCATTGATTATCACGGCGTGACTCGCACGTTCCGAACTAGATTCGTCCGAGCTTTTAAACCTCTAAAACCACAAGACATTACCCCACCCCACACGTCCGACCCTGAATTCAACACCCCTACTACCCCTGCCACTCAGGCTATGAATATTCCCATACAAACCCCTAAGGGCCTAAACCCTCCAGCACCGAACCGGCCGATCATTCCTCAACATACCCCCCAAACTAACCTCCACAAACCCCAAGCCCCCACTATCACACCTTCCTCCACCATGATCCCTTCCTTCACTTCTGATAGTCAAGTACCTCCCCAACTTATCTAAGTACGAAAACCACCACCCACAACCCCGACCACAACGGAAACCCTCCCGTCTAGCCCTGACGTACCTCCACCAGGCACCACAGTGAGAAAACAACCACCCCACCCAAAACCATGTACACACCCAACCGCACCACACAATCTACCTCAGTAACCTCATGCTACAACTTACGCCCACGACTAAAATCTTTTAAAACCTCCAGAAAACATACCCTGCTAACCAAGTTCCATAGGGTTGCCAGACCACTATCCTCCTCCTCCTCTTCTTCTTCGTTGAATTCTCCTCCACAAAGGGAAAGAAGACGAATAATCACAAGTAAACACCATAACCCCTCTAACTATATTCCAAAAATAACAACCCCCACCCTCCCACAAAAGAACATACCTTCCCCTTCAAGCTCATCCCCTCTCAACCCCCACCTCATCACCCCGAATGACCTGCTAGATCTACCCCCCCCCACCAAACTCCCACAAAACCGCCTATTTCCACCACCATCAAATCACCGACCCCACCAAAGAACACACCCAACACATGTTCCTACCCCCAAACCTCCCAATTAAACCTCCACTCCCTACCCACCCGTCTAGCCCCCCCCCAGCATCCACCCCTTTCCCCTCCACTATCCCTGCGACCCCACCCACGCATCAACCAACCTCATCATCTCATCAAACCCCCAACCAACCAACCCCTAAAAAATACACTGTGCCAACGACCAACCCCTCCTCTCACACCACGTCTAACACACAACTAACTCCTAACCAAAGCCCCTCCAAACTGACATACCCGACCTCCACACCCCCACTTGAATCCCCCCACAAAGTCGCCCCTGAGAGAACCCCCATACATACCCCCACCAAATCCTCTCCCATTCCGCCTACCACCCTTACTCGACAAAAACCTCCACACGCATCTACCTCTCAAATAACCCCTTACCTCACCCCCACTAAATGCCCTCCACCTGTAAAGCGTTCTTCCCCTCAATATAAAACATCGTCGAGCGACTCAAGTCCCACTACAAACATCTACCTTCCCACCAGGACCTCCAAAGGTAGAATCATCAACAGACCCATCAGATTTGAAGACAGTTATGTCAAAACAACACCCCGTTCTTACACTAAAGACCCAAGCCACACAACACACACACCCCCTCTTTCTCACACACCTCCATCACGCACCTTACCTAAACCGATATTGCACATTGCCTCCATATATTTTCCCAGCCTGCAACACCACCCAAGAAAACCCAAAAAAACCCAGACTCATATCCCCCCTTCACCCCCAGCTCCGTTTTCACACGTTAGTCCCTCCCCTTCAGTTATTAACCCATTCACCACACTGAAGAGGCCTCCTGTCAGTCCCACACACCTCACTCGATACATGACCTCCACCATGAACAAATCCACACCCTTCGTCGCCCCCGTCCCTACCCCCACGGGGGAAGACTACACACCGTTCATACGAAAAGTTAAAGTAAAAACGTCCACTGGACGCTTAGCCCGTCTACAGCGCCCACATCAAGCCCGGGCAACCGCCCTCCACAACACCGAGGACACATTCCTACAGGTCTACATAGACCTGCAAAAGAAACCTGACCCCCACTCTCTTGCTTGGTGGGACCTTCTCAATACACTCAAAATGACCCACCATCACTATGCTTCTTTTTACTTCACCCTTGAGGCTCGAGGACGAGCCTACAATGAAGGAGAGGGAAGTAAAATGCCCCAGAACGAGAAGCCCACCACGGAAGCCACGAGCGAACACCACCAGGAAACGGGAATAGAAACACCCGAAGGAAAGGCCCCCAGAACGAAAGGACCAGGTGACCAAGCCAACCACTTAAGACAGGCCGAAGCCCGCAGGGCTAAGCAGCTCCAAACCACACCTGCCTATCCCTTCTAACCACTGACCTTTTACCCACCTCGCGTATACACTACACCTCGTGTCCTACACCTCTACCTACATGATGATGAACATGAATACACCTTAATTTAATACACCCATGCCCTGTCCCTAGGTTGAGCCAATGCCAACCAGTTCAGACAGGCCTAAATTTATGTATGTTTTTTTCAATCCAAGAAGTAATATGTTAATAGTCTTGCCAGACTAAGTTTCTGAAGACCAACCGCCCCCATAAATCTATGTATGTTCTTCCCAGGTTAATACGTAGGTAGTAGGGGTAGGCAGCCCCGCCCAGGGAAGTACTACCGCCAAGGTTTCGGGAGACTCAGGGAATAGCCTGAATTCCATTTTCTCTCCCAGGCCTTGGTAGCTGGATACATATCTTTCTGCCTCACACATCAGGGGTATCAGGAAAACCCTCTTTATATAACATACACATCCAACTTCACGACATTGCCCTACATCGCTATCCTCTATCCATAAAACACTACTCTTCCCACTACATATCATACATGCAACACCATACACTTACCTAATAAATATGGCAGTACAATTGTTAAGAGCAAACCTGGTGGTCCCTCGATTATCCACCCCCGGCAGGGTTGGGTCATTGACACAGGACCCTCCCGGTCGTCATCATGTGACTGTGTCAAGAGCATAGCAACGTCCCAAAGTTGCTCGTCGGTGCAGCTTTTTCTTTAGTAATATAAGGGGACTTCACTCTAACATCAATTCTGTACACCAATTTCTTCAAGCAGAATCCCCTACTCTCCTTTTTTTGACAGAGACTCAAGTAACATCCACATCTGACACGTCTAGATTTAATTTTCCAGGTTATCAACTGCTCCAAAATTTCAGACCTAAAGGAGGTGTATGTTGCTTCGCAAAATCTTGAATTGCCCTGGAGGAGGTTACTAGTTTCAATTGTCCCTATTTTGATTATTCTATATACAAATTAATTTCTGCTGGTAAATTTAAATACATATGTTGCATCTACCGTTCCCCAAATACTCCTCCAGAGCAAAGTCTTTTTGATTCTCTGTCCTCACAACTCAGTGTCCTCAACTTAAATGCTTCTTCTGAAATCACTGTGTTGGGTGATTTTAATGTCCATAATGTTGAATGGCTCACTCATTCAGCCAGGACTGATGATGCTGGTCTTGAATGTAAGCTATTTGCAGACTCATTTAATCTCACTCAACTAGTCAACCAACCCACCCGTGTACCAGATAATCCTAATCATAATTCCCACCTACTGAACTTATTTTTAACAACCAATTCAGAAAATTATGATGTTACAGTGAGGTCCCCGCTTGGATCTTCTGATCACTGTCTGATACAGGCCACCTGTCTATCACCTACCACACCTTCCCACTCTGAACCTGTTTTGGTGACTAAATGGCATTACGATAGGGCAGACTGGGAGGGTCTTCAAGGTTTCTTTATTGATATTCCCTGGACCTCTTTCTTTTCTAATGATGCACACTCCACCTTGAGCCACATACAAGATTTTGTAAAAATTGGACTGGAAACTTTTATTCCTCATCAAAAGTACAGTAAAAGATCTAATTCACCTAAATGGTTTGACCATAATTGTGCTAGAGTAACTGAACAAAAAGCAATAGCCTACAATGCATACACAAGATCAAAAACACATGAAGCCTTTAATTACTTTAGAAACACCAGAAATCATGCCAAAACTGTATTAAACCTAACTAAATCAAACTTTCTCCACAAGCAGGCAAATAAACTTCTAAATAATCCAAATGATAACAAAATATTCTGGTCTACTCTTAACTCATTCAAATCCAACTTCACTACTGCTTCATCCATTCCACCATTAAAATCTCCGACTGGCAAACTTGTAAGTGACCCAAGAGGTAAAGCTAACCTTCTTGCGGATATTTTCTCCACCAACTCAACCTTAGATGAAATAAATCAAGATGTCCCTGTACTTAATTTTAATTCGCCTGAAATTCACTCACTTAAGATCCACACCAGACATGTCAAAACTATTTTGCAGAATCTCTCAGTAGATAAGGCTCCTGGTCCAGATTAAATTCCTCCAATAGTACTTAAGAATTGCTCCTTGGTGCTCGCTCCTGTATTGGCAAAAAATTTCCGTCTGTGTACTCATACCTCATGCTTCCCAGTACCCTGGAAAGAAGCAAACATTCATCCAGTTCCTAAAAAAGGTGCCTCTTCAGATCCATCAAACTACAGACCAATAGCTATAACTTCCACTTTTGGTAAAGTCTTTGAAATTATATTAAATAATCACATAATTAAGCATCTTGAGAAAAATAAATTAATCAGTGATAGGCAATATGGTTTTAGACGATGTCAATCAACTGCAGACATTCTTTGCCTTCTTACGAATCAAATCAACCAAGCTACAGACCAACATGGTGACACACATACAATAGCACTGGATATATCAAAGGCATTTGATAGAGTCTGGCATCAATCCTTATTGTCGAAGATGTCACACTACGGCCTTGCATCATTAGTTCCACTAATTTCTTCTTATCTTCATAACAGAAAAATATGTGTAATGGTAGATGGCCTTTATTCTCAATTTCACTCAATAAATGCTGGTGTTTCCCAGGGATCAGTTTTGGCCCCAATTCTGTTCCTCATTCATATCAATGATCTCATATCTACCACTCATAATCCAATACATTCCTACGCAGATGACTCAACACTCCACAGTTCCTTCACATTTACCAATTCTTTCACCCAACCCGATCTTATAAATTCAAAAATAAACACTGCAATTTCTCTGAACCAGGACCTTTCTAGAATTAATGGATGGGGACAAAAGAATCTAGTTTTCTTTAATGCACAGAAAACCAAGTACATTCAATTTTCAAACCGACAGAATCTCACTGACTCCCATATTTTTTAATGATGTAAATATTCCCACTTCCCCTAGTATTGACATTCTCGGTGTAACATTAACTACTAACTTGAGCTGGACACATTATGTTAGAAGCATTGCTAAGAATGCCTCTAAAAAACTGGGACTCCTGTACAGAGTTCGAGAATTCTTCACTGACGAGCAGTTGGCCGTAATATATAAAAGTCATGTGCGTTCTCAGATGGATTACTGTTCACCTCTGTGGGGTGGAAGTGGAGTGGTTGCATTGAGGCAGTTGGACAAAATTCAAAATAAAGCTATTAAATTAATCAATAACCCTGCAATCACACAGGACCTTCCTACATTATCCATACGAAGAAACGTTGCATCCCTTGAATTATTCTACAGATATTTTCACAGCAATTGTTCCGAGGAACTTGCTTCAATTGTGCCGCCTCTCCACATCTTTCCCCGTAGAACTAGGGCAGCTGAGAGCGCCCATGAATTTACACTTTCTCCTCCACAATGCAGAACTTCTGCTTATCAGAATTCATTTATCCCCAGAGCTACTACTCTTTGGAATTCACTTCCCTCGAATTGCTTTCCACAAACTTACAATTTACAAATGTTTAAATCCAGTTGTTACAAACATTTTATGAATGGAGGATGCCTCTAGGCACATGGACCTTTTTGTTTTATCTGTGTTTTTCCTTCCTCCGTTCATTGTCTCTTAAAAAAAAAAAAAACACCCATGCCCTGTCCCTAGGTTGAGCCAATGCCAACCAGTTCAGACAGGCCTAAATTTATGTATGTTTTTTCCATCCAAGAAGTAATATGTTAACCCCCTGTCTTGCCAGACTAAGTTTCTGAAGACCAACCGCCCCCATAAATCTATGTATGTTCTTTTCCATCCGAGAAGTAGTATGTTAAAACCCCATGTCCTAATTGATAAGAAACGATGATACCCACGGGTACACCAGTGTATATTATATATAACCATCGTTCCTGTAAGACCTAGACAGAAATGACTGAAAATGTTAGCCACCATACAGTAACTCTAATTCTTACCCCAACCAGAGATTGTATATACAACCCTCTTTTACCATTGTCTCGACGCATTTTCACCATGAAACAATACCGAAGCTACCCCTACGAACTGCCGCTTTCTTTGGTGTATATGTCATAGAAAACGCAGTTCCCAGGAACAACTAGGTCAGCAAGAAATAGTGTCAGATTAACAGTGTCCATAACCATCGTATTGACGAGTAATAATACACCATGTTTTTCTCTACTTTTATCCACAGTCAAGCACACACCTACAGTTAACCTCCTCTTTCCCACAGCCCCACAGTCCACATGATTCTATCCCTTCCAGACTCATATACCACCCCTTATTGCTCATCCCCCGGTAGCGTTTGGCTAACATACTTTCCCTGTCATTAACCCCCAAGCTACGATAACAACTGTAGTCTAATGCCACCCCTACGCCCAAAGACCTTAGGGTCACACTTCCACGTAGCCCCCTTAACCCTCTCCCTCTCGTTAACCCCCCACGCTCCTCGACTCCTTTCCGACCTAGCCTCTCCACCATACCTCCTGAATATCCTTAATTTTTCCGTTGCTAACATTCTCAAACCTTTTGTATATATACTCCTATCCAGCCTACCTTCCCCCAGTAGGAAGGAACACCATTAGAACTTTACTAACCCTTTGCATGCCATCTATTCCCTCACAACCCATTCACAACCCTGTACCAAATGATGGTCAGTGCGAGGCTAGCTGCCTCGCCAGTGACTAACTTCTATTGCCATACTTCCAGATAAATGTGGCAGAGTTAGCAACCCAGTCTC
This sequence comes from Paralithodes platypus, assembly GCA_032716605.1. Classification (NCBI taxonomy): domain Eukaryota; kingdom Metazoa; phylum Arthropoda; class Malacostraca; order Decapoda; family Lithodidae; genus Paralithodes; species Paralithodes platypus. The sequence continues at coordinate 5,514,202 of CM064501.1, forward strand.
CACCACATCCAACAAACCATGCAATTAACAAAACAACCGATTAAACCAGCTAGTCAAGGCACCTTCGGTTTTGGTATTACGAACACCCACATCTGTTTCATAAACAGCGGGTTATTACAAACACTTGTGATATGGCAAGCCCCTAGCCACAGCCGCCGGACGACCATCACAGAGAGAGGGCGCGCACCTACCCCTTTTTACCCAACCGAGGAGGGAGACCCCCACCCCTGCGGAGGTATACCTGACCCCTGTTTTGATTTCCGGGTCATTGCCAGGTAGCACAGGAATTCTTCCTATCAATGAACTAACCATGCATGACTAACACCTTTACTAACTTCTATTAACCCACAATAACCCATTAACCTTTCTTGCATACTCTGATAACCAAATTAGCACCTCAGCTATACCATAGAACGAAGACTGAACAATCTAAGAGAGACGCTCCTATCACAGCTGTCCCAGTCCTCCTCGCAAAGTAGATCCAGTCTCTCTCCCCTAAATACTTCCAGTATAGCCAAAATAGTACCTCTTACTAAGGCTCAGTTATATCACATTATGAACGCTCCATATAGCCATGTGCCACAACAGTAATCACCACCTTACCTAGTTCCCGTATCCATTGAGAGCTTAAATAAATCCATAAGAACTCGAGATCCCTATGGCCTACAGGGTCCAAAACCGAGCCTATAAACCAAGCTCCAGCCCCCAGTAAAATCAGTTGAAAGATAGACACCAACCAGTGGCTGGCCCCCTTAAGTTGACCTCTAGCTCTGCCCTTGTGTTGTTCCTGAGAATTGAGTTCCAGAGCCGGCAGACTCCGTGGCAGATTGAGATAGAAGCATCTGTCCACGTACAAGAAATCTATGTGCACCTTATAACCTTCACAAACCAGTGGGTATATAAGCATGTAGCCAGCAACGATCGCCAAGAGATCCGTCTTGAGAACTTCCTACATATGGACCCCCTGGACGGCCGCGGAACCAGTCGTTAGCCCCCAACATCACGGACGCAAGATAACCAGGACCAGACCAACCAAATACTACCCAAGATTCACTCTATCAGTACTACAGTGTTACAGTGCTATTTAAAGACTCACTTATTCATATTTCTACGAAGTGGCTATATCTTTGCCCCAGTATAATTCATATATAACCATTCCATTAGGAAGTGCTAAGCGTATCAGTGTTTATTAATTAACAGGCGATATTAACTCTCGTAATTACCCATATATCTAGATATTATTACATAGAAGTAAAACCCTAGTGATATCTAATGTTCGCCCACTGATTTGCGTTCTGTGTTTCTGCTATAAGAATATAAAACTTAGATCAGTACCCCCTGAGGTTACTAGAATTCCCGTGCTCTAAAATACGCGTGTCTAATCTAGTCTGTGAACTACTACTTGTGCACCAGAGCTACCAGTAATCAATCTAAGTAGTGAAATTGAATCTATAAGTAACATTGATGGTCTCCAGTATAAACTTGCGAACAAAGCCAGTGATCAGAAGATTAATACCTGAACGTTGGAAGTGGGAGATTAGGCTCCATCCAGATCCACTTATGCTAGGTTGTTCAATTCTATCATTTGTCTTGTACGAGTATTCAGAAGTGTGTATATCAATAAACGTGATCGTGTGTCTTGTTGTGGCGAGTGCCTCCCCCAGAGTTGAAAGAGAGACATGGCCAAAATCAAGGAACGTTCGAGCCAAAATGCCTGGACACAGAGTTTGAAGCAATTGAAGTCATATGAAGAGGGAAAGACTGATTCTGTGAGAGAGTTCCAGAGCTCAGCTGTTGAATAGAAGAAAGATTGAGTTAAGTTAGGTTAAATGTAAATATAGTGTAATTATAGTGTAATTATATAGTATCTATACAAAGATATCTAGATCTTGGTCCTAACATTCATACTTTCTTTCTGCATATCTATAGCTATACATATCTTTGATTTACAACAAATAGGCCTACAATAAATAATAAATTCATATAGATATATTTCGGAGCAATTCTCTCTCTCTCTCTCTCTCTCTCTCTCTCTCTCTCTCTCTCTCTCTCTCTCTCTCTCTCTCTCTCTCTCTCTCGAGACAGACTCTAGTTTTAAGATATACAAAATTAATATCTACGAGCAGATTAGGTTTACTATGAGTAAGTATGTACTGGGGGTGATGATTGTAAATCAATAATTGCAAAAGTTTCGTGTAAGATATATTACAAATAATATTATTTGAAAACATATAATGATAACAGGTTCATTTAAGTTCAAAATAAACAGTAGCCTATTTTAAATTCAACAATTAGATAGTGTAAATGAAAATGAAAATTAATTGATTTACTTAACCGATTACCTTAAGAAATAGCTATATTTTTTGCTTATGAAATTCGGGCTAACTTAACTTGGTTGATAAATTATGTAAATTTCTATATTACTGTATGCCTATGCCGTAAGTGAGTGGGTATATTTCTCCTTGACTCAGCTTGAGAAAAAGAGATAGATAATGTTATAGTCTATGTTTGTTTTTTATAAAATGCAAATAAAGTTGATTAAATATTCAAAAGGATAGAATTTGATAGCCAGAACAGATAACTTAAAGCCCAATCACAATCAAATTCTTTAAGTGTAAATTATGTATGAGTATGTTCTATTGTAAAATAGTAAGCAGTTATTGACAATATTAATATATATATATATATATATATATATATATATATATATATATATATATATATATATATATATATATATATGTGTGTGTGTGTATAGGCCTATATATGTGTGTGTGTGTGTGTGTGTGTGTGTGTGTGTGTGTGTGTATAATAATAATAATAATAATAAACGGTTTATTAAAGAATGGCAGCCTCATGAGCTGAAAATACACATTTTACAATTTAGTGGATGAATATGAGATGTACAGATATGAGGATGGTAAGCTCAGTTTACAAACAAAATAAATAAATACAATAATGATGCATGTGCAGAATACAAATTATCATAAAATAACCATGAGAGTAAGTGATATACAGTACATATACACATTTATTTACTTACTCATATACAGAACATACGTATATACACGTACGTGCGCACATACATATACATACATATATAGGAGCATAAGAACATGCAGTAAGTGTGTACATGTCCGTATACACAAACGCTCACGTATGCACACAAACATACATACATACAGAAACTGTTTTGGTAGGGTCAGGGTAAAGAGTTTAAGGGTAAAGAGGGTGCAGCAATTCAAGTCCGTTCAGGTAAGGTCAGGTACAGCCTACTACAATGGGAGGTTAATCCTCGGTAGTGTAGGTGTGTGTTACTCAGTTACTTGTTCGTCAAGGGGAATCCACGCAATGCGAGCTAAGCTCATTATTATCGCGCCTCCTTAACTGGGAATGTATTGCGTGAAATGCATGTTAAGTGTTTTATGTACTGTTGGAATGGCTGTGGATGTGTGTGTAGTCTGTATTTAGCCAATTGGCGACATCGGAAACGAAGGCTTAGGGTGGATCTGTATGGTACCATTCTCACTATAGACGGTACCGTCTCGCCCGAAGGCTTAGGTAGCCATCAGCTTAGGTGAACCATATGATACCCATCTCGCCTTGTACCATTTTTGCCAACCCCAGATGGGACGTCACAACGTCGCCCACTTATTCCAGGTACCTATTTACAGCTAGGTGAACTGAGGCTAACACATGAAAGGAGACAAGCCCAATTTGTCTCCGCCCGGCCGGGGATTGAACCCCCGACCCCTCGTGTGTGAGACGAGAGCTCTACCTACTAGGCTACGGGCTGTGTGTGTGTGTGTGTGTGTGTGTGTGTGTGTGACAGAAGGCGAAATATGGAAAAGCTGGGCGTTCTATTGTTAAGGGTGGAAATACATGGATGAAGATACGCGAACACTTAATAAAAGATAATGCTTATGCATAGATTTATAATCAGAAGTTGCGCTAGTGAGCAATATGTTCTCGCTCATATGTACGTATATTTACATACATATGTGCATATGACAATATAAATACACGTACAGTACATATATATATTATATACCTTATATTCTCAACCGGGCTCGAACCATTGACAGGACATACACACAGACATACATATACATACATATATGCACATTACATGCATATATGCTCTTCTCTTATCCTGCCTGATACTCTCAGCCGGGCTCGAACCACAAACAGTATACACTATAGACACATATATATATACATAAATAACGCATACATATATACACATATACGCACACATACATACACATAATACTGTACATACATAGATACACATATACATATATACACATATACATAAACAAACTCAAGCAAATACATACATAATTATATTCTAATACACACACGCACACACACTTATGCATACATTATTAAAGGTGGGCGCGTATATATGGTGTATATATAGTGTGTGTGTGTGTATGTATGTGTGTGTGTGTAATGCACCAACAGCTGTAGTGTATTAATATAAGAAGGGGTGGGATGGGACTAACACTTGGGCTGCCCTCCCTTGGAATCCTAATGAACTCTCACCCCGCCCACTACCTTAATCTTTAAGTAGTCTAAATCACATGTCTGTGAGCCACCGTCACCACGTGGCCACAACCACTATAATTCATGGGTTATATATGTATTGTTTTCTATTTTACTATTATTACAATAATAATTCTGGGAAAAGTGGTGGTGGTGGTATTGTTGATGATGACGGCAATATGTAACTACTGCTATTATGGGAGTAGAGGGTGTTCTTATGTCGTTATTGACGTCCACATTATTATAGTGGTGGTAGTGGTATTGTTGATGATGACGGCAATATGTAACTACTGCTATTATGGGAGTAGAGGGTGTTCTTATGTCGTTATTGACGTCCACATTATTATAGTGGTGGTGGTGGTATTGTTGATGATGACGGTAATATGTAACTACTGCTATTATTGGAGTAGAGGGTGTTCTTATATCGTTATTGCCGTCCACATTATTATAGTGGTGGTGGTGGTATTGTTGATGATGACGGTAATATGTAACTACTGCTATTATTGGAGTAGAGGGTGTTCTTATGTCGTTATTGCCGTCCACATTATTATAGTGGTGGTGGTGGTATTGTTGATGATGACGGTAATATGTAACTACTGCTATTATTGGAGTAGAGGGTGTTCTTATGTCGTTATTGCCGTCCACATTATTATAGTGGTGGTGGTGGTATTGTTGATGATGACGGTAATATGTAACTACTGCTATTATTGGAGTAGAGGGTGTTCTTATGTCGTTATTTCCGTCCACATTATTATAGTGGTGGTGGTGGTATTGTTGATGATGACGGTAATATGTAACTACTGTACTGCTATTATTGGAGTAGAGGGTGTTCTTATGTCGTTATTGCCGTCGACATTATTATAGTTTTGTATTTTTACATTTATTATTACTTTATTATTATTATTATTATTATTATTTTTATTATTTGTTAATATTATTATAGTTATTATTATTATTGTTATTATTATTCATATATATAGATATGAATTTTCTGATAAGCACATAACCAAGTCAGAGAAGGGACTATGATGCTTTGGGTTGAAGTAGATATCTACGTCCTCTTTAAAGAGTAATACATCAGTAAAATATGTTCGATGCAATATGCAATATTGTATTTATATACCTGTATATACATCTGGTAGTGTACTCACCATCGGTTAGGTTAGGTTAGGTTATTTTTGTTGTCCTATGTGAGTGGAGAGGCAAAAGGTAGAACTGCCTGAGGCAAGAGCCTCCCCCAGAGTTGAAAGAGTGAGCGGGCCAAAATCAAGGAACGCTCGAGCCAAAATACCTGGAAACACGAAGTTTGAAGCAACTTAAATTATAGGAAGATGGAAAGACTGATTCTGGGAGAGAGTTCCGGAGATCAACTGTTGATTAGAAGAAATATTGAGTTAGGTTAGATATAAATTTAGTGTATTTAAAGCACAATATAGAAGTACAATATATAATACAAATATATAAAAACAAAAATTCTTTGATAATACATTATTTAGAAATAAATCCTGGATAATAAACTTGCTTAACCCTTGCAGCCCGGGTGTCATTTTAAAATGACACCAAAAAAAAGGGCCGGAACCCGGGTGTCATTTTAAAATCCTTGTGCTTGAAAGCGTGCTTCAAAATTCGCGCGGCCAATTTTTGCATGGTAGGAGCGACTGCAGCGCCACCAAGCCTCAACTACTAGTGTTATCAGTTCGTACGTGGCCGCCATAGCGAGTAATGCTGAAAAAAAAAATTCCGACGTGTCCGATTCGCTGCAATCTCCCATGGGCCCCAGTGCTACCCCGCTCGCAACTTCAACGCCTGTTGCAACCGAGAAGAGAGCTCAACAAAAGAAAGTTAAGCGTTTGTTGAGTGATAGCGCTATACAGCGACAACTTTTTGATAGTGATGAAGAGAGCAGTGGCGAAAGTTTGGTGGACAAGGCACAATTAATAAGTGAAAGTGAAGAAGACGATTTCGTGGGCTTTGGAGACGACGATAATGTCGATTTATTTGAGGGGGGAGACAGTAGTGATGATCCTGATGTAGAAGTGTTTCAGGAAGGTGCCATTGAGCTTCCCAGTGTGCTAGAACCTAGGCCTACCCCCTCGCCATCTTTGCTAGGTCAGCCTAGGCCTAGCCCTAGCCCTAGCTCAGGACCTTCCCCTTTGCCTGCCCGTACGCCCTTGAAAGTGGGCAAATATTTCTACAAACAATCATTGGTCAAAAGTGCAGCTAAAAAAGCACGCAGGTAAGCCGCAGAAAAGCATAGGGAAGCTGAAGATAGCGATAATGACGCCGACCCTGGCCTAGCAACCACCCGCATTCCATTGTCCCGACGCCTTGACACGGGACGCCGCGTGGGTCACCCATAGCCCTCGCCTTCATCTCTCGTTCAGGATGACCAAAGGGCCTTTTCAAGTGGTATTGGTGATGTGCCACAGGCCTTAACACACCGCAGAGCATTATTTGCTGCTGAAAAGCCCTCGGCTCGCCACAAAAGGAGCCCAACTCCCAAGGCCTCGGCTCCCATTCTTGAAGCTCCCGCAGCCTCCCGCGCCCCACACCGCCGACGCCCGGTCACTTCTTCACCAGAATTGTCTCCTGAAGAGGATGCTGACGACCCCAAACATTGCCCCAGATAACCTGACGTCGCCTGAGGAGGAAGAGGAAGAGGAACAGGAAGAGGAAGAGGAAGTGCCGACAAAACGAGCGAGAGGGCGAGGTCGTGGACGTGGTCAGCCTGCCGACGCCGCTGCCCCTGGGCCTGGGCCTGGGCGTGGGCGTGCAGGGCATCCGCCTGGGCGTCCACGTGGCCAAGGGCGTGTGCCAGGGTGTCCAGGGCGTGTGCCTGCTGCAGCACGACCTCGAGCATCAGCTTCCGACCTGTTTGTGTGGACAGATGGAGCTGATTTTGAGCCAGATTGTCCTGCCTTTGACGAGGTACAGATGGGTTCTGGGATGTCACCAGCATATCCCTGTGGCCCAGATGCTACCCCCAGTGAAATTTTCTGTGGCTTCTATGACAATGAAGTCATGGAATACCTCGTCAAAGAGACAAATCACCACCATGCTATCTGTGCCAACTTTCTTGGGAGGAAGACCAGTGCCAAGATGGTGGCATGGAGAGCTCTCACTGTGGCAGAACTATATGTGTTCTTGGCACTCACAATGCTGATGACACATATAAGGAAGCACATTCTGGCTGACTACTGGATCACTGGCAACATCATAACGACTCCATCATTTGGCAAATACATGTCCAGGGACAGGTACTTCGACATCCTCTCCTATCTCCACCTGACAAACAACATGGCAGTCCACCTTCCCAACTCATTATGGAAGATCAGGAAGCTGTATGACATGATACGTCATCGGTTCACCACATACCTGATTCCTTTCCAGAAGATGTGCCTCGACGAGTCTCTGGTCCTGTTCCGTGGTAGGCTGCACTTCCGACAGTATATCCCGTCCAAGAGACACCACTTCGGCATCAAGCTCTTCGTCCTCTGCGACTGCTTGACGGGGTATGTGCTGGACTTTATAGTCTACAGCGGCAAGGCTGGAGAAGTTGTGACTGACCCTCTCATTGGTTTTGGTGGCGCTGTAGTGAAGAAGATGATGGAGAGGCACTTCAATAAAAACCACATCCTCTACACAGATAATTATTACACGTCGCCTCTCCAGACCAAGTACCTCCATGACCGCAAGACCGGAACTGTCGGCACAGTCAAGGGCAAAAGGAAGGGCATGCCAGGCTACCCCACCAAGACGAAGAAGGCGGACATCTTCCACAAGAAGAGTGGCCCCATCCTCTCCATCCACTGGCATGACCAGTGCAAGGTCAACCTCCTCACCACATGCCACAAGGCCCAGATGGTCGCCACAGGGAAGGTGGACCGAACAACCAAGAACCCCGTCCAAAAACCAGCTGCTGTCCTGGATTATAACATCAATATGCGCCTCGTCGACAAGTCCGACATGCAGATGGGCTTCATCGACTGCCTGCGAACATCTTGCAGGTGGTACAAGAAGTTTATCCTGCATACGGTAGATATGTCGGTCCTCAATACCTACAACATCTATCGTCTGAGGACTCCAGGAGCCAAGAAGTACAAGTCCCTGCGGAAGTTCCACAAGGAGGTGCTACTTGAGCTCCTGGCTAAACATGCGGGTACACCAGGCAGGCCAATACAAGGACCAGGCCAGCTTGACAGAACGGGGTGTGCTGAATTCTTCAGGAAGCATCAGCTCAACGCCCTTCCTTTCAAAGCACCAGATAGTAACGCTAGGAGTCAGAAGAGGTACCATGTGTGCAGCCACACAACTCGCAGACCCCGCAAACCAACAAAAACCACTTGGGAATGCCTCGAGTGTCAAGTTGGACTGTGTGCTGGCACCTGCTTCAACGACTTCCACACTCTAACAAACTTTTGAAGTGGAAGTGACAACAGTGAAAGTGACACTCAAATGTAGGCTAAGAATAATAATATAACTTAGTATAAGTGAAAAGGACACATAAGTAATAATAAGTGCCTTCAATAACAATATGAACAAGTGAAAGTGACACTAAAATATATATTTCTAACAATAAATAAGTGAAAATGACACTCAATAAGCCTAGGCCAGTCAAAGTGACAGTATAATAATAATAAAACTAAGTATAAGTGAAAGAGACACACACAAGTAATAATAAGTGCCTTCATAACAATATGAACAAGTGAAAGTGACACTAAAATATATATTTCTAACAATAAATAAGTGAAAATGACACTCAATAAGCCTAGGCCAGTCAAAGTGACAGTATAATAATGATACAACTAAGTATAAGTGAAAGAGACACACACAAGTAATAATAAGTGCCTTCATAACAATATGAACAAGTGACAGTGACACTATATATTATTAGCTTACCTAACAATACATAAAAGGGGAAATGACACTACCAATTATCAAAGTCCAGTGAAAGTGACACTAATAATCATAATAATAATAATAAAACGAAGTAATAAGTGACAGAGACACAAATAAGTTCATATAAATAACTTTATTGAGTGAAAATAACATAATAACTATAATAAATGACAGAATAACCAATAAAACACTATCAAATCGCTTCCCGGCATAATTGCGGGTGGAGCGACGAGTGCAACTGGGCGTCGTAGCCGGGGCCGCGGTTGAGTGTTCGGACGCGCCGAGGTAAATACGCGGCAAAAGTTACCTCCACTTCCATCACCATCACTCCGGAACCATTTAAGCTAGAGAGCTCTACTCAACGCCATTCTACGCAGGAAGGTAAGGCGCTTATTTCTATATATGTTTGATTAATGTAGGTAAATTATATTAAGCGAGATTAGCCTTAGTTTACTTTTGTTGATATTCGACCAGATCGCCCGGATACGAGCTCCGTCATTAGGAGAGCCTGCCCGGGCCAGGAGGGTTAATTAAACATTGTGATAAATTATCATAATATGCCTTTTTTTCTCAGTGCCCTTTTTCCGGTGACGTTTTTTCCTGTGCCTTTTTTTTCCGGTGTCTAATTTTCCTACATTCGTATATACACGTGTGAGTGAACATATTTGAATGTATGTGCATGTTAAGTGAAGCCTTAAGTATTTCTATGTTCAAATACAATGTATGATCCTGTAGTAAAAGTTTATATTTATAGCTAACTATATTTACATGCGAATTATTGTCAAATGTTTGAACATAACATAAGAAAATGGGAGTCTGCAGAAAGCCGATCGGCCCACACAAGGCAGATCCATTTAATACCCACCCTATCTCAGTGTCATGAAATAATTATTATTAATATTATTATTATTAGTAGTAGTAGTAGTAGTATTAAGTATTAAAACATACAAAATAGTTTTATATGTGAGTAAATGTATCATATCTTAATAATGATGCAAGGTATTGTTGCATAATTTAGTTTTATCAAGGTCAATTATTGTGACTATTCTTAAATTAGATATAAAAAAAATCAAGTATTTTTAACTTTACGTTTCTCGTATAATCTCTGCTTACTGTTTGTCTGTATTTAAAGAGTGGTTATCTACTTATATTGTTATTATTAATTTGAGGCTTATCCCTCAATACCTTCACCTGACCTGACATATCAAGGATTATTATTAACCGTGGTTTCATAAACATATATTCTAAACAAATAGTTAAAAAGATAACACATTAGTATTAGAATGTATTGTGTTTAGTATGAGTAATAAGATCGAAGTAATTCAGTAATTCAAAATCATATAAATATAGGCCTATTTTTAAAGGTATCGCATTATGCTGCCACAAGTGGAACATTCAGTGTTTTCCAGAATGCTATATTTTCATATTACAATCATAGTACACCCGAAAAATCTATAGGTCAGGTGAAGGTATTGGGGGATAAGCCTTTGCAACGGCACCTCGCATCTACTTACCGAAGAGTATTGAGAGGAGAGAAGGGGTGTTGGAGAGAGGAAGCTGTCTAGTGGCGAGTGACTTTGTTGTGTGTTATTATAGTCGATTTTATTTCAGCTGTTGATCAAATTAATCTCTTATCAACTGATTTCTCGATATTTAATGGACAAATATGAATTTAATGCATCTGCGTTGTATTAACGCCAAGTTTTCATAGTTAACACATTTTGGTACAAAATTGAAGTAATAGCGTTTTTTTTTTTTTTTTTTTTTTTAAGAGACAATGAAAAACACAGATAAAACAAAAAGGTCCATGTGCCTAAAGGCATCCTCCATTCATAAAATGTTTGTAACAACTGGATTTAAACATTTGTAGATTGTAAGTTTGTGGAAAGCAATTCGAGGGAAGTGAATTCCAAAGAGTAGTAGGTCTTGGGATAAATGAATTCTAATAAGCAGAAGTTCTGCATTGTGGAGGAGAAAGTGTAAATTCATGGGCGCTCTCAGCTGCCCTAGTTCTACGGGGAAAGATGTGGAGAGGCGGCACAATTGAAGCAAGTTCCTCGGAACAATTGCTGTGAAAATATCTGTAGAATAATGCAAGGGATGCAACGTTTCTTCGTATGGATAATGTAGGAAGGTCCTGTGTGATTGCAGGGTTATTGATTAATCTAATAGCTTTATTTTGAATTTTGTCCAACTGCCTCAATGCAACCACTCCCACTTCCACCCCACAGAGGTGAACAGTAATCCATCTGAGAATGCACATGACTTTTATATATTACGGCCAACTGCTCGTCAGTAAAGAATTCTCGAACTCTGTACAGGAGGCCCAGTTTTTTAGAGGCATTCTTAGCAATGCTTCTAACATAATGTGTCCAGCTCAAGTTAGTAGTTAATGTTACACCGAGAATGTCAATACTAGGGGAAGTGGGAATATTTACATCATTAAAAAATATATGGGAGTCAGTGAGATTCTGTCGGTTAGAAAATTGAATGTACTTGGTTTTCTGTGCATTAAAGGAAACTAGATTCTTTTGTCCCCATTCATTAATTCTAGAAAGGTCCTGGTTCAGAGAAATTGCAGTGTTTATTTTTGAATTTATAAGATCGGGTTGGGTGAAAGAATTGGTAAATGTGAAGGAACTGTGGAGTGTTGAGTCATCTGCGTAGGAATGTATTGGATTATGAGTGGTAGATATGAGATCATTGATATGAATGAGGAACAGAGTTGGGGCCAAAACTGATCCCTGGGGAACACCAGCATTTATTGAGTGAAATTGAGAATAAAGGCCATCTACCATTACACGTATTTTTCTGTTATGAAGATAAGAAGAAATTAGTGGAACTAATGATGCAAGGCCGTAGTGTGACATCTTCGACAATAAGGATTGATGCCAGACTCTATCAAATGCCTTTGATATATCCAGTGCTATTGTATGTGTTTCACCATGTTGGTCTGTAGCTTGGTTGATTTGATGCGTAAGAAGGCAAAGAATGTCTGCAGTTGATCGACATCGTCTAAAACCATATTGCCTATCACTGATTAATTTATTATTCTCAAGATGCTTAATTATGTGATTATTTAATATAATTTCAAAGACTTTGCCAAGAGTGGAAGTTATAGCTATTGGTCTGTAGTTTGATGGATCTGAAGAGGCACCTTTTTTAGGAACTGGATGGATGTTTGCTTCTTTCCAGGGTACTGGGAAGCATGAGGTATGAGTACACAGACGGAAAAAATTTGCCAATACAGGAGCGAGCACCAAGGAACAATTCTTAAGTACTATTGGAGGAATTTCATCTGGACCAGGAGCCTTATCTACTGAGAGATTCTGCAAAATAGTTTTGACATGTCTGGTGTGGATCTTAAGTGAGGGAATTTCAGGCGAATTAAAATTAAGTACAGGGACATCTTGATTTATTTCATCTAAGGTAGAGTTGGTGGAGAAAATATCCGCAAGAAGGTTAGCTTTACCTCGTGGGTCACTTACAAGATTGCCAGTCGGAGATTTTAATGGTGGAATGGATGAAGCAGTAGTGAAGTTGGATTTGAATGAGTTAAGAGTAGACCAAAATATTTTGTTATCATTTGGATTATTTAGACGTTTATTTGCCTGCTTATGGAGAAAGTTTGATTTAGTTAGGTTTAATACAGTTTTGGCATGATTTCTGATGTTTCTAAAGTAATTAAAGGCTTCATGTGTTTTTGATCTTGTGTAGGCATTGTAGGCTATTGCTTTTTGTTCAGTTACTCTAGCACAATTATGGTCAAACCATTTAGGTGAATTAGATCTTTTACTGTACTTTTGATGAGGAATAAAAGTTTCCATTCCAATTTTTACAAAATCTTGTATTACCTTTTGTAGTTTATATGGGGAAAGGGGTAGAAAGATCCTTCCCAACAACAATATACCATTTATAAAACCACAGCTAACAAATTACAACAATATAGATATATCCGTTCTCTCGCCCGAATTACCAGTTTATAACTTAATATGCTAAACCCGTCTTGCAACACAATCCCACCCACCCCTACTCTGTGCAACTCTCCAACCAAAGAGTGAAATGTTACTCTGTCTTTCTTCTATTCAACAGCTGAGCTCTGGAACTCTCTCCCAGACTCAGTCTTTCCCTTCTCCTATGGCTTAAATTACTTCAAACTCTGTGTGGCCAGGCATTTTGACTCGAACGTCCCTTGGTTTTGGCCCAGTTACTCTTTCAACTATGGGGGAGGCACTCGCTACAGTCAATTCTGCCTTTTGTCTCCCTCACTCACATAGAACAAAAAATAGTAATATTGGAAATTACCCCACTCAACCGCTGGGGATCTATATTATTGAGTGATTTAATATGTAGTATCACTACGGATATATTATGTACATATTAAACAAAAGTAAAATGCCCCAGAACGAGAAGCCCACCACAGAAGCCACGAACGAACACCACACAGAAACACCATAGGAAAGGTCCACAGAACGAAAGGACCAGCTGACCGAGCCAGCCATTTCAGACAGGCCCAAGCCCGCAGGGCTAAGCAGCTCCAGACTGCACCCATTTACCTTTTCTAAACTGACCATTTTCCACACCTCACGTACACTAACCCCCTCGTGTCCTAGACTCCTAATTACAAAGATGATGAACAGGAATATACATTCATATTAAAAACACCCATGCCCTGTCCCGACGTTGAGCCAATGCCAACACATCAGACAGCCATAATTATATCTATGTATGTTCTTACATCCGAGAAGTAGATGTTATATATCTTAGAAGTTAAAACACCCACGCTTGTCCCTAGACCTCGTATATCATTTTCCATGACGATTATAGATATATGTAACCCGTGCTCAGTCGCCCCTTGCATTGTTCCTCTAGTAACTAAGTCTATAATATTAACTGCCACCAGCATTGATACGACATAGCGCCACTGTCCTTGCTACAAAGATGATGAACAGGAATATACATTCATATTAAAAACACCCATGCCCTGTCCCGACGTTGAGCCAATGCCAACACATCAGACAGCCATAATTATATCTATGTATGTTCTTACATCCGAGAAGTAGATGTTATATATCTTAGAAGTTAAAACACCCACGCTTGTCCCTAGACCTCGTATATCATTTTCCATGACGAGTATAGATATATGTAACCCGTGCTCAGTCGCCCCTTGCATTGTTCCTCTAGTAACTAAGTCTATAATATTAACACCTTACGAGCGGCCTATGCGGTTTATTTATGTGTACCGCCCAGCGGGGTGTTTTTAGCCAAAATAGGGCTGTTTACGTGATCATTTTCATGCCTAAATAAGACCCAGAACGTAAAACAAGTACCTATCACTGAAAGGGCATAAACAGAGCTTTCGAATGACACCATAACGATCCTTGTATGATGGATAGTTTTCTTGCAATAACCGTGCAACGCGAGTGCAAAAAGCAGGTAATTCGGTACTTTCGGTACATAATTGAGTATGTAGCGAGTGAGAGAGGGAGGAGGGAGCTGAGATTTGTGTTAGTAGGTTCGCCGCGGTGGTCTGGAGCAGTCATACGCTCGCTAGTCTCCTGCCACCACTTGTCTCTCTCTCTCAGCCACATTACGTGCTGAAATTGCCACTCGAGTTATGTCGAGCGCCGCCACATAGTCCAGCTTTATTTAACTCGACTTATGTTGCTCGCCGCTAATTAAGGGTTAACTGCCACCAGCATTGATGCGACATAGCGGCACTGTCCTTGTGTCATATTGTGCCAAGTACAGATCAACCAGGTTTCATCACCTTATTAGGACGACGACTATAATGTCATCGTTCATCGATGTATGCAATCATTAGGTTAAGTATTTTTATCCGCCATTGTGTTCACCTTTTTCCATTTACTTTCCACAATTGTCATATGTCTTCCCCTTGCCTCCTTCGTATCCACAGTCCACACTACGTCAATTTACTTCGTGTCTTACACCTCTTACCCCAACCAGAGATTGTATAAGATAACCTGGTTACCAGTATCTGTCATAAGTACCCCGAAACAATAACTAAGTACCCCTACGAACTGCCGCTGTTGTTGGTATATTTATATTTAATAGAAAATGCAGTTCCCAGGGCCAACTAATAGTATCCATAACCCCTCGGACTGATCACATAACTCTATCTTTTCCAGACTTATATACCACCCCATAGTTGCATTCCCCGGTAGCATTTGGCTAACGTATTCTACTGCCTTTTCAAACTTCCATATCAATTGTAGCCTAATGCCACCCCCACGCCCAGGGACCTTAGGGGCAAAATTTCCCTGTAGCCCTTGAACTCTCCCCCCCCCCCCTCATTAAGACACCCGCGCTTCTCGACTCTTGTTCGACCTAGCCTCTCTCTCATACCTCTTGAAGATCCTTGAATTGTCCGTTGCTAACGCTCTCCAACCTTTTATATATATACTCCTATCCAGCCTACCTTCACTTAGTAGGCCAGAACAACATTAGAACTTTACTAGCCCCTTGCATGCCATCTATTCTCTTACAACCCATTCACAACCCTGCACCCAATGGTCGTCGGTGCGAGGCTAGCCGCCCCGCCAGTAACTAACTTCTATTGCCATACTTCCAGATAAATGTGGCAGAGTTAGCAACCCAGTCTCCACCACATCCAGCAAACCCTACAATTAACAACCAGCCGAGTAAAACCAGCTAGCTAAGGCACCTTCGGTTTTGGTATTAAGGACACCCACATCTGTCTCATACACAGAGGGTTATTACAAACACTGGTGATATGGCAAGCCCCTAGCCACAGCCGCCGGACGACTATCACAGAGAGAGGGCGCCCAGCTCCCCCTTTTTGCCCACCCGAGGAGGGAGACCCCCACCCCCGCGGAGGTATACCTGGCCCCTGTTTTGACTTCCGAGTCATTGCCAGGTAGCACAGGAATTCTTCCTATCAATGAACTAACCATGCATGACTAACACCTTTACTAACCTCTATTAACTCACAATAAACCATTTACCTTTTTTGCATGCTCTGATCACTAAATTAGCACCTCAGCTATACCATAGAATGAAGATTGAACAATCTAGAGAGACGCTCCTATCACAGCTGTCCCCATCCTCCTCGCAAAGTAGATCCAGTCTCTCTCCCCTAAATACTTCCAGTATAGCCAAAATAGTACCTCTTACTAAGGCTCAGTTATATGTAAATATAAAGGCTTCCTATAGCCATGTGCCACAACAGTAAATACCATCTTACCTAGTCCCCATATCTATTGAGAGCTCAAATAAGTCCATAAGACTCGAGTCCCTACTGTCTACAGGGCCCAGAACCGAGCCTATAAATCTAGCTCCCGCCCCCAGTCAAATCAGTTGAAAGCTAGACACCAACCAGGGGTCACTACCATGCAGTTAACTTCTAGCTCTGCCCTTGTGTTGTTCCGGAGTGAGATCCCAGAGCCGGCAGACTCCGTGGCAGATTTGGATAGAAGGACCTGCCCACGTATTTAAGAACTTCACACATATGGGCCCCCTGGACGGCCGCGGAACCAGTCGTTAGCCCCCAACATCATGGACGCAAGATAACCAGGACCAGACCCATCAGATGCTACCTAAGATTCCCTTTAGCAGTACTACATATTACTGTGCTGTTTAGAGATTCACTAATTAATATTTCTACGAAGTGGCTATCTCTTTGCCCCAGTATAATTCATATAACCATTCAATTAGGAAGTGCTAAGCGTATCAGTGTTCATTATTTAACAGGCGATACTAACTCTCGTAATCAACCATATGCCCAGATATTATTACCTAGAAGGAAACCCTAGTAATATCTGAAGGTTCGCCCACTGATTTGCATTCTATGTATTTCTGAGACAAGAATAGAAAACTTAGATCAGTACCCCCTGAGGCGGGTGCTCAACCCCGAAAAGGGTTGAAATAGGGGAGCTATCCCCCCGCCAAAGGCGGCTTTCTAGGGCCTTTCCTAGCTGATGCTGAGAGGATTGGGTTCTAGTCATGTGGTGATGGGCTGGTCTATCAGAGTGAGAACTGAGCAATCTCTGCCATACCCATAGCTTACTCTGACTGTTCCTTTTACTTATATATTTTCTAGATCTCAAGTGACGGCGTCTCTAACGTGGATTGACCTCCCAATCTACCAAGATTGGAAGCCAAAGTGTCACATTTTCCCTTGCCCCTCAACTTTCTCTTCATAATTGCTGAGGGGCACAGGGCCCTGGGTGGGGCTTTGGTTTCCCGGGCGTTTCCGCACCCTCCTCAAGCTCCCCGCCATGGAGTGGCTTCGGTCACCCAGGCTTTATTGTGGTCGGCGGGGAGGGTTCTGTGGGGGTGCTCGGTTATGGCCTTGGCCTTGCTCGGGGCCTTGGGGCTGTTCGGCCAGGCAGCTTGGGGAACAACAACAACAACAACAACTAGAATTCCCGTGCTCTAAAATACGCGTGTCTAATCTAGTCTGTGAACTACTACTTGTGCACCAGAGCTACCAGTAAGAAATCTAACAGTGAATATGATTCTATAAGTAACATTGATGGTCTTCGGTATATAAACCTGTTAAATCAAAGCCAGTGATCAGAAGATTAATACCTGAACGTTGGAAGTGGGAGACTAGGCTCCATCCAGATCCACTTATGCTAGTGTTGTTCGATTCTATTATATTGTCTTACACAAGTATTCTGCAGTGGTATATCAATAAACGTGATCATGTAACTTGCTACCATGTGTTTCTTTGTGTTCTCTATTCCTCATATCTTGTATTGTGCATGCAGCCTTATATACCCAGTCAATTAGAACTCACATTACCCAAGTTAAACCTGTAGAAAAACAGGGCATAACATTGGCGGCAGCGGTGGTTCTTGATTCGGATAAAATGTTGCATTACACTGCAAGTTTGGAACAGTAGAAGCATGGCAACATCGCGAAATCTTCAGCCACTCGCACACATTCCCAAGTATGATGTAAACACGCATGATATCACCAGTTACTTAGACATAATAAAGCCAGTGTACGATGTGGTACTTCATAATGACCGCGAAAAAATCGCCGTTGCAATTTCGCATATTATACAGTTGAGAGAAGCCGTTTCCCAACTTGTTGATAAGCCTACCTTTAAAGAATTTATTCGCCAAACTGTGACACAGAATACGCCAGAGTTTACCTGGAACCAGTTTCGATCCTTCGTGATCCGGACCTTAGATCCACTTTTGGGTTCCCCCGTCGCCCCCAAAATAATAAAAGTCGACGAGATCAAGTATGAAGGGGATATAAATGTGACCCTCATACAACTCTACAGATACGTGAGGACCACGTATAGCTATGAAGATTACGACCAACAAAATGAACTCTTATTCACCGCATTGTTAAACATCCTCCCACCCCACATCACTGCCCATCTCGACCCGTATGGCATATTCGAAGAACATATGCTCTCCATCAGAGAAGAATGCCTACGCAGTTCGATGAATCCCCTATCCAACCCTTCAGCCCCTATCCAAGACTCCGTGCACCCTTCCAAAATTACTTCCGGTGAAAGTCCAACCCCAGTGCACTCTTCCTTGCCTCTATCCTCTCTGACCATCCCTAAATTTTCCCCTGCCCAGCCATCCACCAACGATCATCTTCCATCAATTGTGTTACCCCATAAACCCCATCCTTTTTCTATGCATGTCAAACAAACCAACCCCAGATAACCGCTAACCAGACCGTGACTGCCACCAAGAAGATTCCCAAAATTCGTCCTGTTAACAACCCCAAATCAATACATCAGTCCTCTACCAATAACCCCTGTTCTACACCTAACTCTTCCCCCACCAACCCTCTGCAGCCCCCCCAACAAGCCCCGTATTCTAGCTATGCCTACCTATGTAGGCCTACCACAACATATTTTCCCCATGACCCCAGAAATGTTCAGCTATCCCCCCACCAACAAAATTTCCCTTGTGACAGTTTTCCGTCGGTAGCTTGTGACAGTTTTCAGTCAGTAGCTCCCTTCCACCCCCACACAATTCACACCCCTAGAAAACTTCGAAACTCCACACTTGACTCGCCCTCTCATGTCAAACAAACTCACTAGTCCCAGATAACCTCTAACCAGACCGAGACTGCCACCAAGAAAATTCCCCAAACTCGTCCTGTTAATGTCAAACAAACCCACCAACCCCAGATAACCGCTAACCAGACCGTGACTACCACCAAGAAGATTCCCAAAATTCGTCCTGTTAACAACCCCAAATCAATACATCAATCCTCTACCAATAACCCCTGTTCTACACCTAACTCTTCCCCCACCAACCCTCCGCAGCCCCCCCAACAAGCCCCGTATTCTAGCTATGCCTACCTATGTAGGCCTACCACAACATATTTTCCCCATGACCCCAGAAATATTCAGCTATCCCCCCACCAACAAAATTTCTCTTGTGACAGTTTTCCGTCGGTAGCTTGTGACAGTTTTCAGTCAGTAGCTCCCTTCCACCCCCACACAATTCACACCCCTAGAAAACTTCGAAACCCCACACTTGACTCGCCCTCTCATGTCAAACAAACTCACCAGTCCCAGATAACCTCTAACCAGACCGAGACTGCCACCAAGAAAATTCCCCAAACTCGTCCTGTTAACAACCCCAAATCAGTACATCACTCCTCCCTCAATAACCCATGTCCTATGCCTAACTCTGCCCCCACTAATCCTCCCCAGTCCCACATAACCTTTAACCAGACCGAGACTGACACCAAGAAAATTCCCCAAATTCGTCCTGTTAACAACCCCAAATCAATACATCAGTCCTCTACCAATAACCCCTGTTCTACACCTAACTCTTCCCCCACCAACCCGCCGCAGTCCCCCCAACAAATCCCGTTTCCTAACTCGCTCACCTCTCACCACCCTGACCCTCCCACACGCACGTTAATCCTCCCCTCACGCGTGACGACCTAGGGACCCAACTATGTTCCCCCCCTTCCCCCAGAAATGCTCAGCTATTTCCCCACCAACAAAATTTCCCTTGTGACAGTTTTCCGTCAGTAGCTCCCTTCCACCCCCCCACAATTCACACCCCTAATAAACTTCAAAACCCCACACTTGACTCACCCCCTCATGACAGACAAACCCACCAACCCCAGATAACCTCTAAGCAAACCGTCACTGCCACCGACACACCCCACCACTCTGATCCTCCCACACGCGCCGTTAATCCCCCCCTCACGCGTGACCCCCACCAAAGTGATTTCCCCCCCCTCATGCGTACCGAACACCTGCTCACCAGTCGGTCCCCCACCATCATGAGCCCAGCTAAACTTTCAACCTCCCCTTCTTCACCGTTACCCCACCCGCCCCAAATTCCACCCCCAAAGATCCCGCTCGACAAAATACCACTCCCATCCCAATCCAACCACAAAACTTTTTCCACCTTGGCTAAACCCCAAAATACTCTCTCTCTCGCCCCAAACAACATAATCAACCTCTCAACTTCAACCACTCCTCGAAATCCCATCCATGTCTCTCCCGAAAATAAAATCAGTCCAAATTCAACCCCTCTCAAACCACAACCCTGCCTGCCCAGACCCCCCCCCCACCCCCCCCCCCCCCCCCCCCCCACCATCTCCCTATCAAATCCCCACACCCCAAACCTCCAAACCACCCGATCATAGTAAACTCTCAACCTTCAGCCTTACTCACCCTTCCCCAAACCCCACTCACGACCACAACTCTCTACACAATTCAACCCCTCCCCAGCACCAACCTCTTCCGCAACAAAAACCCCGACTCGACCTGCCCATTTCATCTTTAAAACCCCCCTATCACTACCCCCGACCGAAACCACTTAGACCCCCCTTCCAAAACTGGCCCCGGGCCAGCTCGCCCCCAGACCCACATTCCTAACGACAAGAACTAACGGTAATCCACCCCAATATTCACTTAAAATCAGGATTGGTAGAGGAGGTGGGTCATGCCGGCTCGTCCACAGTCCAGCCTCCCTACCACTCTTGACCTAGATTCCTAGCTTCACTTCCCATTAAAATGTATAATTTTTTCATTCATTCATTCATTCATGATGAGGATATTATTGTACTTTATTTTTTTTATTTTTTTCAATTCCTAAGCGATTGGGCATGATTCTATAAATTTACATGTTTTCCATATACTGTATATATTATTTTTTTATAGTGGTGAGATAGTGATAGAATGGGTATGGAAAATGTGCAAACTAGCATGGGAGAAGGGGAGTGCACCCGATGACTGGAAGACTGGCATAATAGTCCCCCTATATAAGGGCAAAGGGGAAAGAGGAGTGTGTGGTAACCACCGAGGAATATGTCTTCTAAGCGTAGTAGGGAAGGTATACAGTAGGGTAGTGATTGAGAGAGTGAGAGTGAGAACGGAGAAATGGATAGGCGACGAGCAGGGAGGTTTTAGGAAGGGAAGAGGATGTGTAGATCAGATTTTTACCCTGAATTGTGTTGTGGAGAAGTATCTGGAGAAGAAACAAAAGGTGTATGTTGCCTTTATGGACTTGGAGAAGGCCTATGACAGAGTGGATAGAGAAGGTTTGTGGAAAGTACTGAGAATATACGGAGTAGACTGCAAGTTGCTGAAAGCAGTGAAGAACATGTATGAGGGTGCAAAGGCGGCAGTACGTGTGTGGAGAATGAGCAGAGTGAGTTCTTTGACCTGAATGTTGGTTTGAAACAGGGGTGTGTGATGTCCCCGTGGTTGTTTACTGTATATATGGATGGAGTTATGAAAGAAATACTATCAAGAGCAGTGGATGTTGGTGTATCGCTGAAAAGGGAGGGAATTGAGTGGAAGCTACCTATACTGCTGTTTGTGGATGATACAGTTCTGATGAGTGATAATGAATGGGAGTTGCAGGGTCTGGTAAATGAGTTTGGAACAGTGTGCGAAAAACGGAATTTGAAGGTAAATACGGGGAAGAGCAAGGTTATGGTCTTCGAAAGGGTGAAGTCACAGAGTGTGAGGTGAAGCTGAACGGTCAGGCTATGGAGATCGTCAACTCTTTTAAGTATCTGGGCAGTGTGTTGAGTAAAGATGGGACTATGGATGAAGAGGTGCGGGAGAGGGTACAACAGGGGAAGAGGGTTGTAGGAACGCTAAAAGCAGTAACAAGAAATAGGGTGGTCAGTATGGAAGTGAAGAAGTCCTTGCATGACAGTGTGGTAATCCCGACACTGACTTACGGAAGCGAAGCATGGACGTTGGTTGAGAGACTCAGACCAAGAGTGAGAGCAGTGGAAATGAATTACTTAAGGAGTGCGTGCGGAGTTACATGGAGGGATAGACAGACTAATGAGGAAGTAAGAAGGAGGTGTGGTGTGGAGGTAGATGTGCTGGAAAGTGTGAAAAGGAACAACTTGAGATGGTTCGGCCATATGGAACGTATGGAAAGCGAGAGAATGACTAAGAGGGTGTATGAGAGCGAGGTGGAGGGACAGAGGGGGAGAGGTAGACCGAATATGAGGTGGAAGGATGGAGTGAGGAAGTACATGAACGAAGGTGGTGCTGGTTGGGGGGAGGGGCGTCGACTGACTGGGGACAGAGGTGCATGGGGGCGGTTCGTTCGTGGCCACCCCTTCGGGGATCACGGCGTCAGGCAATAGATAGATAGATAGATTATTTTTTTCCCTTAGTCATACTACTTTTCTTGTTAACCTACACTTTTCTGACTATCTTTTAAATTTGCTTTATACATTGTTAAACACTTTACCTCTTCTTAATTTCCTGTGTTCTTAATTATCTGTCCTTTCTTAAATTTACATGTTTTCCATATACTGTATATATTATTTTTTTCCCTTAGTCATATTACTTTTCTTGTTAACCTACACTTTTCTGACTATGCTTCTTTTTACTTCATCCTTGAGGCTCGAGGACCTAGATTCCTAGCTTCACTTCCCATTATAATCCCTCTATAATGAAGGAGAGGGAAGTAAAATGCCCCAGAACGAGAAGCCCACCACAGAAGCCACGAACGAACACCACACAGAAACACCAAAGGAAAGGTCCACAGAACGAAAGGACCAGCTGACCGAGCCAGCCATTTCAGACAGGCCCAAGCCCGCAGGGCTATGCAGCTCCAGGCTGCACCCATTTACCTTTTCTAAACTGACCATTTTCCACACCTCACGTACACTAACCCCCTCGTGTCCTACACTCCTAACTACAAAGATGATGAACAGGAATATACATTCATATTAAAAACACCCATGCCCTCTCCCGACGTTGAGCCAATGCCAACACATCAGACAGCCATAATTATGTATGTTCTTACATCCAAAAAGTAGATGTTATATATCTTAGAAGTTAAAACACCCACGCTTGTCCCTAGACCTCGTATATCATTTTCCATGACGAGTATAGATATATGTAACCCGTGCTCAGTCGCCCCTTGCATTGTTCCTCTAGTAACTAAGTCCATAATATTAACTGCCACCAGCATTGATACGACATAGCGGCACTGTCCTTGCTAGAAAGATGATAAACAGGAATATACATTCATATTAAAAACACCCATGCCCTGTCCCGACGTTGAGCCAATGCCAACACATCAGACAGCCATAATTATATCTATGTATGTTCTTACATCCGAGAAGTAGATGTTATATATCTTAGAAGTTAAAAACCCACGCTTGTCCCTAGACCTCGTATATCATTTTCCATGACGAGTATAGATATATGTAACCCGTGCTCAGTCGCCCCTTGCATTGTTCCTCTAGTAACTAAGTCTATAATATTAACTGCCACCAGCATTGATGCGACATAGCGGCACTGTCCTTGTGTCGTATTGTGCCAAGTACAGATCAACCAGGTTTCATCACCTTATTAGGACGACGACTATAATGTCATCGTTCATCGATGTATGCAATCCTTAAGTTAAGTATTTTTATCCGCCATTGTGTTCACCTTTTTCCATTTACTTTCCACAATTGTCATACGTCTTCCCCTTGCCTCCTTCGTATCCAC
This sequence comes from Paralithodes platypus, assembly GCA_032716605.1. Classification (NCBI taxonomy): domain Eukaryota; kingdom Metazoa; phylum Arthropoda; class Malacostraca; order Decapoda; family Lithodidae; genus Paralithodes; species Paralithodes platypus. The sequence continues at coordinate 5,538,608 of CM064501.1, forward strand.
AGTCCACACTACGTCAATTTACTTCGTGTCTTACACCTCTTACCCCAACCAGAGATTGTATAATATAACCTGGTTACCAGTATCTGTCATAAGTACCCCGAAACAATAACTAAGTACCCCTACGAACTGCCGCTGTTGTTGGTATATTTATATTTAATAGAAAACGCAGTTCCCAGGGCCAACTAATAGTATCCATAACCCCTCGGACTGATCACATAACTCTATCTTTTCCAGACTCATATACCACCCCATAGTTGCATTCCCCGGTAGCATTTGGCTAACGTATTCTACTGCCTTTTCAAACTTCCATATCAATTGTAGCCTAATGCCACCCCCACGCCCAGGGACCTTAGGGGCAAAATTTCCCTGTAGCCCTTGAACTCTCCCCCCCCCCCCTCTCATTAAGACACCCGCGCTTCTCGACTCTTGTTCGACCTAGCCTCTCTCTCATACCTCTTGAAGATCCTTGAATTGTCCATTGCTAACGCTCTCCAACCTTTTATATATATACTCCTATCCAGCCTACCTTCACTTAGTAAGCCAGAACAACATTAGAACTTTACTAGCCCCTTGCATGCCATCTATTCTCTTACAACCCATTCACAACCCTGCACCCAATGGTCGTCGGTGCGAGGCTAGCCGCCCCGCCAGTAACTAACTTCTATTGCCATACTTCCAGATAAATGTGGCAGAGTTAGCAACCCAGTCTCCACCACATCCAGCAAACCCTACAATTAACAACCAGCCGAGTAAAACCAGCTAGCTAAGGCACCTTCGGTTTTGGTATTAAGGACACCCACATCTGTCTCATACACAGAGGGTTATTACAAACACTGGTGATATGGCAAGCCCCTAGCCACAGCCGCCGGACGACTATCACAGAGAGAGGGCGCCCAGCTCCCCCTTTTTGCCCACCCGAGGAGGGAGACCCCCACCCCCGCGGAGGTATACCTGGCCCCTGTTTTGACTTCCGAGTCATTGCCAGGTAGCACAGGAATTCTTCCTATCAATGAACTAACCATGCATGACTAACACCTTTACTAACCTCTATTAACTCACAATAAACCATTTACCTTTCTTGCATGCTCTGATCACTAAATTAGCACCTCAGCTATACCATAGAATGAAGATTGAACAATCTAGAGAGACGCTCCTATCACAGCTGTCCCCATCCTCCTCGCAAAGTAGATCCAGTCTCTCTCCCATAAATACTTCCAGTATAGCCAAAATAGTACCTCTTACTAAGGCTCAGTTATATGAAAATATAAAGGCTTCCTATAGCCATGTGCCACAACAGTAAATACCATCTTACCTAGTCCCCATATCTATTGAGAGCTCAAATAAGTCCATAAGACTCGAGTCCCTACTGTCTACAGGGCCCAGAACCGAGCCTATAAATCTAGCTCCCGCCCCCAGTCAAATCAGTTGAAAGCTAGACACCAACCAGGGGTCACTACCATGCAGTTAACTTCTAGCTCTGCCCTTGTGTTGTTCCGGAGTGAGATCCCAGAGCCGGCAGACTCCGTGGCAGATTTGGATAGAAGGACCTGCCCACGTATTTAAGAACTTCACACATATGGGCCCCCTGGACGGCCACGGAACCAGTCGTTAGCCCCCAACATCATGGACGCAAGATAACCAGGACCAGACCCATCAGATGCTACCTAAGATTCCCTTTAGCAGTACTACATATTACTGTGCTGTTTAGAGATTCACTAATTAATATTTCTACGAAGTGGCTATCTCTTTGCCCCAGTATAATTCATATAACCATTCAATTAGGAAGTGCTAAGCGTATCAGTGTTCATTATTTAACAGGCGATACTAACTCTCGTAATCAACCATATGCCCAGATATTATTACCTAGAAGGAAACCCTAGTAATATCTGAAGGTTCGCCCACTGATTTGCGTTCTATGTATTTCTGAGACAAGAATAGAAAACTTAGATCAGTACCCCCTGAGGTTACTAGAATTCCCGTGCTCTAAAATACGCGTGTCTAATCTAGTCTGTGAACTACTACTTGTGCACCAGAGCTACCAGTAAGAAATCTAACAGTGAATATGATTCTATAAGTAACATTGATGGTCTTCGGTATATAAACCTGTTAAATCAAAGCCAGTGATCAGAAGATTAATACCTGAACGTTGGAAGTGGGAGACTAGGCTCCATCCAGATCCACTTATGCTAGTGTTGTTCGATTCTATTATATTGTCTTACACAAGTATTCTGCAGTGGTATATCAATAAACGTGATCATGTAACTTGCTACCATGTGTTTCTTTGTGTTCTCTATTCCTCATATCTTGTATTGTGCATGCAGCCTTATATACCCAGTCAATTAGAACTCACATTACCCAAGTTAAACCTGTAGAAAAACAGGGCATAACATTGGCGGCAGCGGTGGTTCTTGATTCGGATAAAATGTTGCATTACACTGCAAGTTTGGAACAGTAGAAGCATGGCAACATCGCGAAATCTTCAGCCACTCGCACACATTCCCAAGTATGATGTAAACACGCATGATATCACCAGTTACTTAGACATAATAAAGCCAGTGTACGATGTGGTACTTCATAATGACCGCGAAAAAATCGCCGTTGCAATTTCGCATATTATACAGTTGAGAGAAGCCGTTTCCCAACTTGTTGATAAGCCTACCTTTAAAGAATTTATTCGCCAAACTGTGACACAGAATACGCCAGAGTTTACCTGGAACCAGTTTCGATCCTTCGTGATCCGGACCTTAGATCCACTTTTGGGTTCCCCCGTCGCCCCCAAAATAATAAAAGTCGACGAGATCAAGTATGAAGGGGATATAAATGTGACCCTCATACAACTCTACAGATACGTGAGGACCACGTATAGCTATGAAGATTACGACCAACAAAATGAACTCTTATTCACCGCATTGTTAAACATCCTCCCACCCCACATCACTGCCCATCTCGACCCGTATGGCATATTCGAAGAACATATGCTCTCCATCAGAGAAGAATGCCTACGCAGTTCGATGAATCCCCTATCCAACCTTCAGCCCCTATCCAAGACTCCGTGCACCCTTCCAAAATTACTTCCGGTGAAAGTCCAACCCCAGTGCACTCTTCCTTGCCTCTATCCTCTCTGACCATCCCTAAATTTTCCCCTGCCCAGCCATCCACCAACGATCATCTTCCATCAATTGTGTTACCCCATAAACCCCATCCTTTTTCTATGCATGTCAAACAAACCCACCAACCCCAGATAACCGCTAACCAGACCGTGACTGCCACCAAGAACAACCCCAAATCAATACATCAGTCCTCTACCAATAACCCCTGTTCTACACCTAACTCTTCCCCACCAACCTCCGCAGCCCCCCCAACAAGCCCCGTATTTTAGCTTTGCCTACCTATGTAGGCCTACCACAACATATTTTCCCCATGACCCCAGAAATGTTCAGCTATCCCCCCACCAACAAAATTTCCCTTATGACAGTTTTCCGTCGGTAGCTTGTGACAGTTTTCAGTCAGTAGCTCCCTTCCACCCCCACACAATTCACACCCCTAGAAAACTTCGAAACCCCACACTTGACTCGCCCTCTCATGTCAAACAAACTCACTAGTCCCAGATAACCTCTAACCAGACCGAGACTGCCACCAAGAAAATTCCCCAAACTCGTCCTGTTAATGTCAAACAAACCCACCAACCCCAGATAACCGCTAACCAGACCGTGACTGCCACCAAGAAGATTCCCAAAATTCGTCCTGTTAACAACCCCAAATCAATACATCAGTCCTCTACCAATAACCCCTGTTCTACACCTAACTCTTCCCCCACCAACCCTCCGCAGCCCCCCCAACAAGCCCCGTATTCTAGCTATGCCTACCTATGTAGGCCTACCACAACATATTTTCCCCATGACCCCAGAAATATTCAGCTATCCCCCCACAAAAATTTCTCTTGTGACAGTTTTCCGTCGGTAGCTTGTGACAGTTTTCAGTCAGTAGCTCCCTTCCACCCCCACACAATTCACACCCCTAGAAAACTTCGAAACCCCACACTTGACTCGCCCTCTCATGTCAAACAAACTCACCAGTCCCAGATAACCTCTAACCAGACCGAGACTGCCACCAAGAAAATTCCCCAAACTCGTCCTGTTAACAACCCCAAATCAGTACATCACTCCTCCCTCAATAACCCATGTCCTATGCCTAACTCTGCCCCCACTAATCCTCCCCAGTCCCACATAACCTTTAACCAGACCGAGACTGACACCAAGAAAATTCCCCAAATTCGTCCTGTTAACAACCCCAAATCAATACATCAGTCCTCTACCAATAACCCTGTTCTACACCTAACTCTTCCCACCAACCCGCCGCAGTCCCCCCAACAAATCCGTTTCCTAACCCCCTCACCTCCCCCCACCCTCCCCCTCCCACACGCACCGTTAATCCTCCCTCACGCGTGACGACCTAGGGACCCAACTATGTTCCCCCCTTCCCCCAGAGATGCTCAGCTATTTCCCCTGCAACAAAATTTCCCTTGTGACAGTTTTCTGTCAGTAGCTCACTTCCACCCCCCACAATTCACACCCTAATAAACTTCAAAACCCCACACTTGACTCACCCCTCATGACAGACAACCCACCAACCCCAGATAACCTCTAAGCAAACCGTCACTGCCACCGACACACCACCACTGATCCTCCCACACGCGCCGTTAATCCTCCACTCACGCGTGACGACCTAGGGACCCAACCATGTTCCCCCCCTTCCCCCAGAAATACTCAGCTATTCCCCCACCAACAAAATCTCCCTTGTGACAGTTTTCCGTCAGTAGCTCCCTTCCACCCCCCCACAATTCACACCCCTAATAAACTTCAAAACCCCACACTTGACTCACCCCCTCATGACAGACAAACCCACCAACCCCAGATAACCTCTAAGCAAACGTCACTGCCACCGACACACCCCACCACTCTGATCCTCCCACACGCGCCGTTAATCCCCCCCTCACGCGTGACCCCCACCAAAGTGATTTCCCTCCCCTCATGCGTACCGAACTCCTGCTCACCAGTTGGTCCCCACCATCATGAGCCCAGCTAAACTTTCAACCTCCCCCTCTTCACCGTACCAAACCCACCCCCCATCACCCCAAAGATCCCGCTCGACAAAATACCACTCCCATCCCAATCCAACCACAAAACTTTTTCCACCTTGGCTAAACCCCAAATACTCTCTCTCTCGCCCCAAACAACATAATCAACCTCTCAACTTCAACCACTCCTCGAAATCCCATCCATGTCTCTCCCGAAAATAAAATCAGTCCAAATTCAACCCCTCTCAAACCACAACCCTGCCTGCCCAGACACCCCCCCCACCATCTCCCTATCAAATCCCCACACCCCAAACCTCCAAACCACCCGATCATAGTAAACTCTCAACCTTCAGCCTTACTCACCCTTCCCCAAACCCCACTCACGACCACAACTCTCTACACAATTCAACCCCTCCCCAGCACCAACCTCTTCCGCAACAAAAACCCCGACTCGACCTGCCCATTTCATCTTTAAAACCCCCCTATCACTACCCCCGACCGAAACCACTTAGACCCCCCTTCCAAAACTGGCCCCGGGCCAGCTCGCCCCCAGACCCACATTCCTAACGACAAGAACTAACGGTAATCCATCCCAAAATTCACTATAAATCAGGATTGGTAGAGGAGGTGGGTCATGCCGGCTCGTCCACAGTCCAGCCTCCCTACCACTCTTGACCTAGATTCCTAGCTTCACTTCCCATTAAAATGTATAATTTTTTCATTCATTCATTCATTCATGATGAGGATATTATTGTACTTGATTTTTTTTTTTTTTTTTCAATTCCTAAGCGATTGGGCATGATTCTATAAATTTACATGTTTTCCATATACTGTATATATTATTTTTTCCCTTAGTCATACTACTTTTCTTGTTAACCTACACTTTTCTGACTATCTTTTAAATTTGCTTTATACATTGTTAAACACTTTACCTCTTCTTAATTTCCTGTGTTCTTAATTATCTGTCCTTTCTTAAATTTACATGTTTTCCATATACTGTATATATTATTTTTTTCCCTTAGTCATATTACTTTTCTTGTTAACCTACACTTTTCTGACTATGCTTCTTTTTACTTCATCCTTGAGGCTCGAGGACGAGCCTATAATGAAGGAGAGGGAAGTAAAATGCCCCAGAACGAGAAGCCCACCACAGAAGCCACGAACGAACACCACACAGAAACACCAAAGGAAAGGTCCACAGAACGAAAGGACCAGCTGACCGAGCCCGCCATTTCAGACAGGCCCAAGCCCGCAGGGCTAAGCAGCTCCAGGCTGCACCCATTTACCTTTTCTAAACTGACCATTTTCCACACCTCACGTACACTAACCCCCTCGTGTCCTACACTCCTAACTACAAAGATGATGAACAGGAATATACATTCATATTAAAAACACCCATGCCCTCTCCCGACGTTGAGCCAATGCCAACACATCAGACAGCCATAATTATATCTATGTATGTTCTTACATCCGAAAAGTAGATGTTATATATCTTAGAAGTTAAAACACCCACGCTTGTCCCTAGACCTCGTATATCATTTTCCATGACGAGTATAGATATATGTAACCCGTGCTCAGTCGCCCCTTGCATTGTTCCTCTAGTAACTAAGTCCATAATATTAACTGCCACCAGCATTGATACGACATAGCGGCACTGTCCTTGCTAAAAAGATGATAAACAGGAATATACATTCATATTAAAAACACCCATGCCCTGTCCCGACGTTGAGCCAATGCCAACACATCAGACAGCCATAATTATATCTATGTATGTTCTTACATCCGAGAAGTAGATGTTATATATCTTAGAAGTTAAAACACCCACGCTTGTCCCTAGACCTCGTATATCATTTTCCATGACGAGCATAGATATATGTAACCCGTGCTCAGTCGCCCCTTGCATTGTTCCTCTAGTAACTAAGTCTATAATATTAACTGCCACCAGCATTGATGCGACATAGCGGCACTGTCCTTGTGTCGTATTGTGCCAAGTACAGATCAACCAGGTTTCATCACCTTATTAGGACGACGACTATAATGTCATCGTTCATCGATGTATGCAATCCTTAGTTTAAGTATTTTTATCCACCATTGTGTTCACCTTTTTCCATTTACTTTCCACAATTGTCATACGTCTTCCCCTTGCCTCCTTCGTATCCACAGTCCACACTACGCCAATTTACTTCGTGTCTTACACCTCTTACCTCAACCAGAGATTGTATAAGATAACCTGGTTACCAGTATCTGTCATAAGTACCCCGAAACAATAACTAAGTACCCCTACGAACTGCCGCTGTTGTTGGTATATTTATATTTAATAGAAAATGCAGTTCCCAGGGCCAACTAATAGTATCCATAACCCCTCGGACTGATCACATAACTCTATCTTTTCCAGACTCATATACCACCCCTTAGTTGCATTCCCCGGTAGCATTTGGCTAACGTATTCTACTGCCTTTTCAAACTTCCATATCAATTGTAGCCTAATGCCACCCCCACGCCCAGGGACCTTAGGGGCAAAATTTCCCTGTAGCCCTTCAACTCCCCCCCCCCCCCCCCTCTCATTAAGACACCCGCGCTTCTCGACTCTTGTCCGACCTAGCCTCTCTCTCATACCTCTTGAAGATCCTTGAATTGTCCGTTGCTAACGCTCTCCAACCTTTTATATATATACTCCTATCCAGCCTACCTTCACTTAGTAGGCCAGAACAACATTAGAACTTTACTAGCCCCTTGCATGCCATCTATTCTCTTACAACCCATTCACAACCCTGCACCCAATGGTCGTCGGTGCGAGGCTAGCCAGTAACTAACTTCTATTGCCATACTTCCAGATAAATGTGGCAGAGTTAGCAACCCAGTCTCCACCACATCCAGCAAACCCTACAATTAACAACCAGCCGAGTAAAACCAGCTAGCTAAGGCACCTTCGGTTTTGGTATTAAGGACACCCACATCTGTCTCATACACAGAGGGTTATTACAAACACTGGTGATATGGCAAGCCCCTAGCCACAGCCGCCGGACGACTATCACAGAGAGAGGGCGCCCAGCTCCCCCTTTTTGCCCACCCGAGGAGGGAGACCCCCACCCCCGCGGAGGCATACCTGGCCCCTGTTTTGACTTCTGAGTCATTGCCAGGTAGCACAGGAATTCTTCCTATCAATGAACTAACCATGCATGACTAACACCTTTACTAACCTCTATTAACTCACAATAAACCATTTACCTTTCTTGCATGCTCTGATCACTAAATTAGCACCTCAGCTATACCATAGAATGAAGATTGAACAATCTAGAGAGACGCTCCTATCACAGCTGTCCCCATCCTCCTCGCAAAGTAGATCCAGTCTCTCTCCCCTAAATACTTCCAGTATAGCCAAAATAGTACCTCTTACTAAGGCTCAGTTATATGAAAATATAAAGGCTTCCTATAGCCATGTGCCACAACAGTAAATACCATCTTACCTAGTCCCCATATCTATTGAGAGCTCAAATAAGTCCATAAGACTCGAGATCCCTACTGTCTACAGGGCCCAGAACCGAGCCTATAAATCTAGCTCCCGCCCCCAGTCAAATCAGTTGAAAGCTAGACACCAACCAGGGGTCACTACCCTGCAGTTAACTTCTAGCTCTGCCCTTGTGTTGTTCCGGAGTGAGATCCCAGAGCCGGCAGACTCCGTGGCAGATTTGGATAGAAGGACCTGCCCACGTATTTAAGAACTTCACACATATGGGCCCCCTGGACGGCCGCGGAACCAGTCGTTAGCCCCCAACATCATGGACGCAAGATAACCAGGACCAGACCCATTAGATGCTACCTAAGATTCCCTTTAGCAGTACTACATATTACTGTGCTGTTTAGAGATTCACTAATTAATATTTCTACGAAGTGGCTATCTCTTTGCCCCAGTATAATTCATATAACCATTCAATTAGGAAGTACTAAGCGTATCAGTGTTCATTATTTAACAGGCGATACTAACTCTCGTAATCAACCATATGCCCAGATATTATTACCTAGAAGGAAACCCTAGTAATATCTGAAGGTTCGCCCACTGATTTGCGTTCTATGTATTTCTGAGACAAGAATAGAAAACTTAGATCAGTACCCCCTGAGGTTACTAGAATTCCCGTGCTCTAAAATACGCGTGTCTAATCTAGTCTGTGAACTACTACTTGTGCACCAGAGCTACCAGTAAGAAATCTAACAGTGAATATGATTCTATAAGTAACATTGATGGTCTTCGGTATATAAACCTTGTAAATCAAAGCCAGTGATCAGAAGATTAATACCTGAACGTTGGAAGTGGGAGACTAGGCTCCATCCAGATCCACTTATGCTAGTGTTGTTCGATTCTATTATATTGTCTTACACAAGTATTCTGCAGTGGTATATCAATAAACGTGATCATGTAACTTGCTACCATGTGTTTCTTTGTGTTCTCTATTCCTCATATCTTGTATTGTGCATGCAGCCTTATATACCCAGTCAATTAGATCTCACATTACCCAAGTTAAACCTGTAGAAAAACAGGGCATAACAAAAAGTACATAGGCTACACAATTATAACAAACAACTTCTTTTGGATCCCATTGTTCAGTCAGTTTAGTTAACATTAACTGATGGTAGTCTTGGCCAAATATCGACTAGACTAACTTACTAAATAAGAAAATAAATTTGGATGCACATCTTAATTAGAATAATTTTCAACTTACATAAATAAAACAATTTTAGAATTTAGCATATTAAGTTATAAACTGGTAATTAGGGCGAGAGAACGGATATATCTATATTGTTGTAATTTGTTAGCTGTGGTTTTATAAATGGTATATTGTTATTGGGAAGGATCTTTCTACCCCTTTCCCCATATAAACTACAAAAGGTAATTATGAACCCATTGCACAATTTTAAGAACACGATCACAAGTCCTACAACTGATCATTCAAATCCAGAAAGTACCGGTCTAGAAATGGCTAACAACAAATGATTCGGTAGGTCAATAATATTAATGAGAATACTAATGGATGACTTAGAGGATATATGTTTCCTAGAACGAATAAATAAAAAAGGGACATATACTGTAGGTAGGATCAGGAATGAAAATATATGATTGTCTTCTATCATCATCATGTTAACCCCTTGAGGATCATGACGCACTTTACAGTGTATTTTGTCTATTATGAGGTAATTTTATTTAGATTAGTAAGGTTATATGGAAGACAGACGGTTATTCTAGACAGTCTTCAGCATTTCAACTATCACAGATCCTTCCTAAGCTGTATGAGATCGTCTAATGACAGCCGGAATTAATAAAAAAGGCGACATAAACCTCAAGGGGTACGTAATGTCACGTTTTCATGATCACTCCACATTTCGCTACTCTATTTGCAAAGTAACTGATTTCTATAAAAATGGGAAATATACTAATCACCATCGGCTGAAAATTTAAATGGTTGTGATTTTTCCTATTAATGGGCGTGTTTTAGTCTGATCGTCATTATATATATATATATATATATATATATATATATATATATATATATATATATATATATATATATATATATATATATACAAGGTTAGATACAATCACGAATTTCAAGGCTACAGGCTTTTTCACGGCTATATCACAAGGTTAGATACAATCACGAATTTCAAGGCTACAGGTTTTTTCACGGCTATATTAAAAAAATTGCCCCATAGCATAACATGGGGCCGAGCTGTCTCAAATAATAGGCCGAGCTGTCTCACCGTCATGGCCGAGCTGTCTCAAATAATAGGCCGAGCTGTCTCGCCGTCATGGCCGAGCTGTCTCAAATAATCAGCCGAGCTGTCTCGCCATCGTGGCCGAGTTGTCCAAAAGTGGGCCGAGCTGTCCGAGCCGAGTTGTCCCATGGGCCGAGTCGTCTAGTCCCCGGTGGCAGCAAGTGGGATACGAATTGCAAATCGTGCCTAGTTACACCGGTAATTATACTGGTATAAACTATTCCCTCTATCAAGACTCAACGAGATACCAGCACGGATACGCTACCACGTCCAATATCGACGCACGCGCACACACACACACACCCTGGCATTGTAAAGAGAGCTGTACGCAAGGAGAATTCCTCCAACGTGACGACGTTGGAGAGAAGCCTGTAGCAGCATCTTCAAGGAATATTTGATCATCGTGGAGGAGAGAAGAACGACGGGAGCAGAATCAACGAGAAATCAACGAGTTGGAGGCAGAATCAACGAGTTCCCGCGTAATTTCCTAACAAGGAAGCGAGGGACGAAGGCAGGAGCGTGAGGCGGCAGCGTGGGGTGCAGCGCCGTCTACTGGGACCTTCCTGCCAACGTGGTCGCGCCATTGTGTAGCGCGGCTGGGGAGAGCGAGAGGATCAGCTGATTCATCTGTGAAGGGCGAGTGGACCTGGCGGCGAGAGGACCTAGGACTACTAGTCAGCTGATGTGTGGAACGCGATCTTATGGAAGTATCGTATAAATCCAGTTTTAGTATTATGTTTTGCCTGAAGTTGGTACACTAATAGTGAGATAAGAGGTTTAGTTTATTCAATCGTGCATTAAGATAAAATTTTAATTTTAATTAGAGATACCTTTTGACTTAGACTAATTCTTGTAACTTAACGATTTTGAAGTGTAACACTAATTGTTGAGTTGATTTTGTTTTTAAAGTTAGGAAATACCTCTTATCTAACATTATTTTTTTTTGAAGTCATCAAAATATTATAATTTCATGTTTTGTCATTGACATTGCATTTTCTAGAATTCTGGTTGATTGTATCCGTTTTCTATACCTAATATAATTTCAAGGGCTACTTATTTATTTTTATAATACGCCAGTGTTTGAAGTTTTGAATTGCATAATTATTGTGATTTAAGATTTTGATTGATTCACGTGATTAACATTGCAATATTGTTGTGAATTAGGTGATATAGCATTTTTGTCAGAGACATACAGTGATTGGATTCAATTTGATTATTGGTGATTTATGGTATTAATATATACAGTATATAACTGGGGATAGCAACTCATATATGACCCGATTTCTCAGGTTGAAGGTAGGCAAATAGCTCTACCTGGAGACCAACCCTGACAAGAGAGGACTTGTGCTTCCGGTAGCAGACGGCTGTATCCCTGGACAGCCCTTCTCTGTCTGCCAGAGGATTACATCGTCAACTGCAAGGATTTCAACAGTGGAAATCCTAGTGAGTATAAGTTTGTTGTGTCCTTTCAAACGCGGAACATGTTTTCTTAGTGAATCATGCATGACTATTTTACTAGAAGTCATAAATCTCGCGAAGTCTTTCAAGACCACATGGCCGACTCGGTAATTAATAGGCCTACAGCTCCTTTCGTTGGAGACAGTCAACCTACAGCAGTAGCAGTCGAACCTGACAGGCCGACCGACCGTGCCGACGCGACAAATTGCACTCCTAACCCTGCTAATGGAAGGCCACAGGAGGTGCCGCGAGATAATTCCCCTAGAATCACTTCTCCCCCAGAACATTTTGCCAATAATCCGACTTTTATGCGCATGATAGCGGAATGTGTCTCCCAATGCATGTCTCAAGCCGAGACAAATGCCTCGGCGCCCTCAACTAATCAAGTGCCCGAAGGTGCCCATGTGCCCCAAAGTTCCTTTACAGTTCCCAGCGCACCACCCGTGACAATGTTTACCCCTACACCCTTCGCTCAGACTCCATATTCTCACATTCCTACCAGTTACGACCTTCGGACCCATATGGTCAACCTTCCCAAATTTTCAGGAGACCCCACTGACCCCTTGTCTTTAGATCAGTTCATCTATGTCCTTGATGGGGAAATAGCTAACCGTAAAATAGTGAATCATGTAGATAAGATTAATTTCTTCAGAGGTCAGATTAATTTTGATAAGGGTACAGCTAGGTCAATTATGGCTCTCACACATCTGCAATTCATCACAGATTATGCTGATTACGTGCAGATGTTCAGGAAGTACTTTAAGGATATTTCCGATAATACAGCTATCGGTGTAGCGGGGAAACTAGCACAGATTAAACGGGAGGTTAATGAGAACCTTGAAACCTTCACAGCTAGGCTAGACAGGGCTGCAGAGAATTTAAGCCCCATGTTAGTTGCCGACGGTTGGGCAGAAAACGGTACGGTCAAACTCAGGCATGTAGGCAAAATTATAGCCATGTCATTGTACCTACAAGAATTAATCCTGCTACCCGAAAACACTTAGACTATAAGAAGATTAAGCCTCACCAGGAGTTAGGTGAGCTTCTGTTGAAGTGTCGCGAAGTTGAGAAAAAGGGTATTAATACACACCACCTGCACAATCCAGTCTACCTGTGCTTAGGGCGGCGTCTAACTCTCCGGGCAAGAGTGGAGGCTTCTCACGCAGCTCAGGTTCTAGTAATGCTAACGGTAATACTAACGTTGCTCAGAGCAATGTTGCCACAGGTAGACAATGGGGGTCTGCCCAAGGTCAGTCGGGTCCCTCACAGGGGGTGACAGCCTCTAGACCTAACATGCAGCCCTCAAGGGTTTATGCCAGACAGCCAGCCTTCACTGGACAGCAGGCAAGGAATGCTCAAACAAGAGTTTACAACCGTCCACAGAATGTGAATGGTTATCCAGGAACATATGCCCAGGTAATATGTTTTAATTGTGGCAGTCCAGGACACACACAAATCAGATGTAGGAACACTTCATATTGTCCAACTCACAAGACCAACTCACATAGCTATGGGGAATGTAGATCTAGTGCAGGGAATGTCAATGCCACGCAGAGATATCCAGGCCGGCAGGGATTCCAGGACTCTCAAAGCCAACCAAATACGAGTAGTCAACGTACACACTCACAGCCAGCTCAGGGCTATCAGAGCCAACAGACAGGGAATAGTGTAGAGACAGGTAGGCAACCTTCCTATGCTAGAGCAGTCTACGCTGATCCTTCGGGGGAAGATTTAGACCCCCTCCCAGAATACCTAACATAGTAGCAGAGGCAAGATCCATCGAAGAGGCACCTGATTATGAAGTTAACGTAAATCCAGTCCCTAAGGTAGTTACTATCAATTGTATCGAGCAAGGCCCATTGATTGAGGCGCGGTTACAAGGTAAACCTCTTAATGTTTTATTTGACACTGGTGCGAGTGTGAATTTGATCAATTTGCCCACTTTACTGAAGTACGTCCCTTACGAGAAACATTTATACCCCTCTAACGTAGTCATCACTGGAGTGACGGGCTTAAAGATGAAGCCTGTAGGTGTCATCCATTTAAAGGTTAAGTTTCACAGACACATTTCTCCGGTCTTAATACCTTGTCAAGTATTGTCTCATGCTCCAGATTTGAATGATAACTTACTTTTGGGTTTAGAGACCATGAGAGAGCACAAGTTTCTGATAGACCCTAGTCGTTGGGGTGTCTTTTACAAGAGCAATTTTTTGCGTTTTCTTGGTGAGCCGTACATGGTCCCTAGAGTTGTGCAAATGCTGTATGATACGAGAGACGATGAGGTTAATGGTAGCGGTAATAGCGTTGCCGAGCGGTCTAAGGCTTTACCTACAGAGATAATTCCTCAGTCTAGATTTATGAACAACGAGGACGTTTCTATTTTGCTTGCAGACAGTGTGATACGGAATGGTTCGGTAATAAAGTCCACAATATTGCCAGGTCATACGATATCAAAAGTCTCAGTGAAACTAAAGAATGTTCCTCATGAAACGGTTGTGATGGCTTTACCTGAAAGTTCTCGTGCGCAGAACCTTGATGTTGAGTCCGCCTTATACACCGTAAATAGAAAGACTGTAGACATTTTTATGTTTAATAAGAAAGGTTACTCTATTCCACTAGATGAAGGATTTCACTTACTGGATTTCTTAACTTACCCCCACCCGGTTAAGGTAGTTGAGACGTCTGGTGAGGGTAATCATGAGTTTCGTGGGCGTGTGTTTCAAACCACAGTGCATGAAAATGTTGAGAGAGAGAGAGATTTGGATGCGCACCTCAACCCGGTAGATTATGATAATTATCGCGGTAATCTTGTAGAATTTCTGAGTCGCTACAACAACATTGTTGCTTTGCCAGATGATCCCTTGGGTAAAACAGATTTAATTGAGCATGAGATACGGTTAGAGCCAGGCGCGAAACCGAAATATATTCCTGCATATCGTCTTCCTCATAAGCAGAGAGCGGAGGTGGACAAGTATATTACTGAGATGTTAGCCCAAGATGTTATTGAAGAGTCAATTTCCCCGTGGAATTATCCGATGTTTCTAGTTGCAAAGAAAGATGGATCATGGAGGCCCGTAATTGACTTTAGAAAGTTGAATGAAATGACAATACCGGACCGACAGCCTATCCCCATGCTGCAGGACCTTCTGCAGAACATTGGAGAAGGTAATACGATATTTTCTACGATTGATCTTAAGTGGCTTTTTGCAAGTACCGTTAGCGAAAGACAGTCAGCACTGCTTTCAGCACTCCTAATGGTCATTATCACTATAAGTGTATGCCCATGGGGCTTAGAAATAGCCCTCCAACCTTCACTAGACTTGTTAATTCAGTTTTTAATGGCATTATAGAGACTTCTGTTTTTGTCTATTTAGATGACATCATCATTGCGAGTAAAACGCTTGATGACCACTTCCGTAAATTAACACAAGTCGTCACTAGGTTACAAGCCGCGGGTCTGAAGCTTAAGCTAACAAAGTGTCATTTCCTTAACCCGGGAACTGCGGGAAGACTCTTAAGAGTTCCCCCGGCGGACTGCGGGAAGACTCTTAAGAGTCATGGGGGAAAAAAATCAATTTAAAACACCGATTTTCTTTTTTTTTTTTTCTTTTTTTTTTTGCCCCTGGGCCATGCAAAATATCACTCCTCTACCTCCCCTCCTTCCCCACTTTCTTCCCCTCCTTCAGTTATCACCTATTTTCCCTGTTATTCCCTTATTCTGTGGTATATTTCCGTGCTAACATTAGCGAGTTGCAAGCAGGGCATTGTCATCACTGTTAGCAAGCGAGTGCAAGAGAGAGAGAGAGAGAGTATCGATCGACAGTGTCTCTCCAGAGGTGGAGGAAAGTGGCGGGAAAGGAGGTTGCCTCAGCCATACATTATGTAACTCCCGGCCTGTATCGCCGATTTTGACCATCCAAACGCTGTTTCCACTTGTTTTATTGTTGTAACAGGTTAATACCTTTATAATCAACCTATAATAGGCGCATATGGAGAAGTATTAATGCTATTTATGGTAAAATAAATATTTTAGTGATGGAAACAGCTCAAATACATGCGCACAGGCAGAGGTGTCTCATACCCCCAATGCGCACTTCAGAGGTTAAAAAGAAAATATCGTTCTTGGGTCACGTTGTTGATGACAGAGGAATAAGTACCTCTGATGATAAAATACAAGCGGTAAAGTTATTCCCTACACCGACTAATGTTGATCAAGTCCATTCATTTATAGGACTGGCGGGTTATTATAGACGGTTTGTTTGGAAATTCTCAGAAAAAGCTGCGCCCCTTACGGATCTATTAAAGAAAGATTCCAAGTTTGCATGGACTGCTGATCATCAAGTTGCATTCGATATGCTTAAAGATCATTTAATTAGAGCCCCCGTTTTGGCTTTCCCTAAATACGGTCATGATTTTGAGCTCCTCACGGATGCGTCGCTAACTGGGATAGGAGCAGTCTTGATGCAGAAAATTGATGGGAAGAGAAATGTTATTGCGTACGCTTCTAGAAAACTTAATTCTGCGGAGCAAACTTATGACACTGCCGAGAGAGAGGGTTTAGCAGTAGTGTGGGCTCTTAAACATTTCAGGGAGATAATTTTGGGTTACAATGTTCATGTCTATTCCGATAACACGGCAGTAGTCAACTTGTTTAAGAATAAAGAATTAAAGGGACGTCTTGCTAGGTGGTTTCTTAGCATTCAGGAGTATTCTCCCACATTTGAGCATATTGCGGGTAAGAAAAACGTAGTTGCTGATGCACTTTCACGTAATGCCCCAGTCTTCTCTGTAAACCTTGCCACACTCGACATGGCCGATGTCATCGCGAGTCAGGACCAGGATCCTGTTTGGGGACCGTTTAAAACTTGGTTGAAGTCAGGGAAGAAAGGAAAACCACCTACCACACCCGTTAAACCGAAAGACTTAATTTTGCAGGATGGCCTTTTGCATAGAGTAGCTCATTTCAATTCTAAATCAATGCCTTCCAGGCCAGTGCATCAGATCATTATACCTTGCACAAGTGTCAAGGATGTAATGAAACTCATACACGATTCACCCCATACCTCGCATCCTGGTCGAGACAGGAGTTTTAGACAGGCCCAGCTAAATTACTACTGGCCCAGGATGAAAGAGGATATTTTTCGATATGTCGAGAATTGCGAGTCTTGTGCAAGAGTGAAAGGCCATACTTCACAACCTTGCCCTATTCTTTCGTACCCCATTCGTGACGAACCTTGGAGTCAAGTTTCTTTAGATTTAATGGAATTACCCATGACTGAAGCCGGTAATAAGTACCTATTTGTATTTGTAACAATTGATTCTTTTTATAGATTTTGTGTTTTAAGACCGATTCCTAATAAGACTGTCGAGACAGTTGCGTCTACATTCTTGAATCATGTAATATGTCCTTTCACGACTCCACAGGTTTTGCTTACTGATAACGGAACTGAATTCAACAACTCTATATTACCTAAACTCTGTGAAATATTGAGGGTCAATAAAGTAAATACACATGTTCGACATCCGGCCTCGAATGGCCTTGTAGAGAGACAGAACAGGAAGATTTTAGAATGTCTGAGACACTTGGTTTCGCTTGAAAGTATGAGTTGGGATTTATGCATACCTCAGGTACAGGCATGTCTCAATTCTGCAATTAATAGTTCCACAGGGGAAACCCCCCATTTTATTGTCTTTGGAGTAGACAAGAAATTGCCTTATGAGCTACTTCATTCAAGACCTAAGCCTTGTTACAATGTTGATGATTTTGTTGCAGTGAGACTACAGCAATTTCAGAACATTTATCAAGGGATTCATGAAAAGTTAGCCCAATCAAATGCAGAATTGGTCAAGAGACAACATAAGTCTGCATGCCCTATATCCATAAACCCTAGCGACATTGTAATGGTTAAGCTTTTTGAAAGATCGTCGAAATTAGATAACAAGTTCGAAGGGCCATACAGAGTAGTTAGAAGGACAATATGTTAGAAGCATTGCTAAGAATGCCTCTAAAAAACTGGGACTCCTGTACAGAGTTCGAGAATTCTTCACTGACGAGCAGTTGGCCGTGATATATAAAAGTCATGTGCGTTCTCAGATGGATTACTGTTCACCTCTGTGGGGTGGAAGTGGAGTGGTTGCATTGAGGCAGTTGGACAAAATTCAAAATAAAGCTATTAGATTAATCAATAACCCTGCAATCACACAGGACCTTCCTACATTATCCATACGAAGAAACGTTGCATCCCTTGCATTATTCTACAGATATTTTCACAGCAATTGTTCCGAGGAACTTGCTTCAATTGTGCCGCCTCTCCACATCTTTCCCCGTAGAACTAGGGCAGCTGAGAGCGCCCATGAATTTACACTTTCTCCTCCACAATGCAGAACTTCTGCTTATCAGAATTCATTTATCCCCAGAGCTACTACTCTTTGGAATTCACTTCCCTCGAATTGCTTTCCACAAACTTACAATCTACAAATGTTTAAATCCAGTTGTTACAAACATTTTATGAATGGAGGATGCCTTTAGGCACATGGACCTTTTTGTTTTATCTGTGTTTTTCCTTCCTCCGTTCAATGTCTCTTAAAAAAAAAAAAAAAAAAAAAATAGGTAATATATTTGAGATAAGGCATATTTATACTAAGCTAGTACGGGAGTGTCATGTTGACCACTTTAAAAAGTTAAGTAGATTTGTACCTGTGAATGATTCTGATGGCTCAGAAGCCAATCCTGATGTACTAGAAGTTGTTCAGGAGAATGTTACAAGGCAAAGGGCTAGAAATAATGATAACTACAGATCAAAGTTGAGGTCACACAATCACACCCGTTTTGTAAATAGTAACACTTTCCACAGTAGAGTAAGTGATGGATGCGAGTTCCATAAACATGTAGATACTATTTTTACGAATTTAGATATTAATGTTAACTCTTTTTATAGTTAATTAGTTTCCATATGTATATAGTGTAAAAAATAAACAAAATAAGTAATCATAATAATATTTATCATTTTCACTTCTGCATTGGCACAGGAGTTTATTGCACTGGACTTTCCATAATTTACTCTGTATTGTTCTCAATTCCTAAGCGATGGGGCATGATATAGATTGTTCTGGGAGTCTAGTAGTGGTATATGGTTAGGTAATATTTGTGATTTTGAGGAGTTTGTAATAACTGATATTCCTTAATGAGTTCTTAAACACAATATAATTTTCCTCGATATTCTTGGCTAATTGTTTGACCTACGAGTACATCCGGATTATGCGGCACTGTCCCTCTCGGAGAATTACTTGTAGGCCTACAGTACTTCCCTTCAGAATGTTGATTTGTTACCAAACATACCGATAATTGAATTTTGAACTTTGCACTCATACAGTTCCTTCCTTACTTATTGACATGTCGTGTCAGGCCCGATGGTACGATACTGCTGATATCTGTAGACTTACATTGAAAGTCAAACTTACCCGTTTTAAGAAATATTACTTTTCTTTACAGTACTGTATTTATTGACCAATTATCATTTTATGCATGTGTTTGGAGAGTTATTTTATCTTTCTTGTTCCGTGTTTGGATTTAAATAACATGCTACTTGTACTCACAAGTGAAAACCTCTGTTGAAAGTACATGTCCTAGACATTATTTATACTTAAGAGAGATAATTGGACTTCATGCTAATTTGTGTCCAATACAGTAACCTTCAATGTTTATGTGTCCCTTGGTGGACTGTACTCTGTTTGTTAATTGTTTTTATGAGCATTATCCTCAATTTACTTTCCTTGTTAAAGGATAAAATGAACTAGTTACTGATCTCATATATCAGGAGTTTCTGATAATTATGTTCCCATTATAATCATTGGTCTCTTCGTTAGTTATTTGTATATGAGAAAGGTGTGCCAGAGCTGGTGACACCGCTGTGGACCCTGCCAGGATCCCTATACCTGCTAGGACAACACTTCAAGCTTCCGGTGATCATCGCCGTGTCAAGAATCCACTGGACGATACCTGGAATTTTAGCAATTATTTTTAAAGTTCAAATACCCCAATTATGGACATTTGTTTGGGTGTTTTTATTAAGAAAATTAATTAATTTGTCACTTCCTGTATATGACAATAAAATTTACAAATATATATATATATATAAAAAACAAAAAAACAATAATCATAATTATATAAAAAATAGAAAAAACAAATAATAATAATTATTATACTGAACGAACTTTTGTGACTTCCTGTTAAGTGATTCATCCAAAAACATTATCCAGTGACCTCGGCGAACTGTGTGGAATACTTCTTAACACGAACTATGCAAGTCGTTGCAGTGTTTCAAATGTATATATTTATTTCTTATGTCTATTTTTAAGTATAGCGTGATCGAGCATTGTAATAGTAGTCTAATGAATAATAATGCGAGTGCATTAAGAGACTGTGGACTTATGGAGATTTAGAGATTTTGGGATTTTATGAGATTATGTTAGGAGTGAGAGGGAACTTTGGGTAAGAAACCCTCTCTCCCCTCCTCGACCAGTAAACCACAGACAGGACCCCTCTGTCCAGCTAGGCCTATGTGTATGTACGCACACGTGAGCGTGTGTGTACAGTCAGGTGCGTGTGAGCGCGTTTGAATCTGAGGGCTGCTTGGGGCACCCTATGGTACCCCCTCAGCTAGCCAGTCTTAGCCCAGCCACGAACGACGATAGACCTAGGCATACGGGTCTAGTCGTGAGGGTGTGTGTGTGTGTTATAACTATTGTTGTAAGCAAGTAACAATAAGGACATCAATAAACCTACGAACAGAGAAAGTATTTGGGAGTTTAACTAATACCGATGTGTGTATATATGTAACTAAGAAGTGTAAGAAACAGATCGTTACACTATATTTAACTGCATTATTGTAAGCTTCATTAAACTAGTAAGATGCAACCGTGCTGTATACTTGCACAGTACATGTGTATGTACACTCACACGTACTAAAAGCTGCTCAGGGGTGGGGCCTTCCTTCCCTTCCTCCACCCTGGGCAGGTGGAAGGGGGGAGTCTACCCCATATTCCACCCCCAAACTATCCCCCAACTCCCCCACCTTCCTCCTCTGGCTGCTAGTTAGTGATTAGCAACGCATGTTCTCATGTCTTGTAAGTTATAGCTAAGCCATCATTGCACACTCTTACAATGTCAATGACCAACATTTATAATGTATTAGGAATTTAATATAATATGTAATTGTATTTTTTTAAATGAGTCTCTATACACACAACGTGAGTTACACCAATTTCGGCTGTAGGGGTCTTCCGCCTCTCTCTCTCTCTCTCTCTCTCTCTCTCTCTTTCTCTCTCTTTCTCTCTCTCTCTCTCTCTCTCTCAACACGTATAGCCTACTACGAGTTCAGGTCATTACAGTTTTTAAAATATTTAATGTGGATTATAGCCAAATGTTTAGCCTAAATATGATTACATCACACACCCATGGCTGAAAGTTAAAATTGAAATGGTTCAGCACTAGTATTTGTGAAAACCTGTTCACATAATAATAAGAGGTGTTCTACTTGGAACAAACTTCTCTCAGAAGATGTAAACCATTCCTCAGTAGAGCAGTTCAAGAAGATAGTAGATAGCATTTTCCACACTCTGTAATGAGTGTAGTGCACTAAACAATGAGTTTCCTTCTACTTTGAGTATGTCTCCGGCATGGACCGCAAGGTCTTTGAGATACTATTCCTTATAACTCCTTGTAACACTTACTCTCACTGTCTTATAGCCTACACTTTCTACGACCAAGATGTAACAGGTCAGAATGGGGTATATATCCCTTAATTTATGTTTGTGATGAATGTTGCCTGCGTTCGATACACATTGAGGAGAGTTGATGGTAGAACTGGCTATTATACCTTAATTTTTAATTGGGGGTTTGTAGAGATGAGAGGCTGGGATCACAAACAGTGACAGAGGAGGGGAAAGTGAGAAGGCGAACACTGCTACTCAGGGGCTCGATATTCAAACCTTACTATAAGTTAACACCGACTTTGATTGTAATTAACATCGAGTTCTACATTTAATTGATTGAAAAATTAGTGCATAGGCCAAGTAGAATGAAACATGGAACGTATATAGTATGTATGGTATTGCATAAATGGGACACTCTTAATTAAATGATAAACAAAACAATCAGTATCAGTCGCAACATTATTCCAGCCAATATTTGCCTTTTGCCCTTTCCTTATTTGTTAAAAAGGCCCGAACGCCGTAAATTATTTGAGAACCTATGATTAGATGATAGAGGTGCACGTTGATGTGTATGGCAATGATGGTGAATATGTTATCCTAAATAATGTATGAGATTGGATATAATTATGGTATCATCATATTCAAATCACTTTAAACCTTGGTCGGAGAGAGAGAGAGAGAGAGAAGCAGAAGACCCCTGCAGCCGAAATTCATGTAACCGACGTTGTATGTTAACTTATTTTGAGAATATAATTACATATTGTATTAAATTTATAATACATTTTAACTTTGCCATTGTAAGAGTACAAAGGAGTACAAAGGAAATCAAGCAACAACAGATCTAGTGACCCTTCTAGGCTGCTTCTCCTCCAAAACACTGAGGATCAAGTGTCCAAACAGTGGTTTAGAGTGGGTAAGGGAACATTGGAAAGGGAACTACTGCCCTGGAACTAATGTCCGTGGCAGGATTAGGAAGTTAGTAGGGGACATATGGGTTAGTAACTGAGGGGAGGATAAAATAAAGTTATTCATTTACAAACGCAGTCAGTCGCGGGTTTGATGCGAGATATTTGTCTAGGCGGAGTTTAAATGAATCAACGGTGCTGCAGTCTATAACGTCTCGGGGAAGCCCATTCCACAAGTTGACAACTCGATTGAAGAAGAAATTCTTAGATTCGTGTGAGTTAAAAGATTTACCAATAATTTTGCAACCGTTTCCCCGCGTGTAATTAGATTGGTCGATAGTGAAGTACTTACTACAGTTCATATTGTCGATGCCTTTGATGATTTTGAACACTTGAATTAAGTCACCTCTTAATCTGCGCTGGGTTAAAGGAAATAGATTTAATTCTCTAAGACGCTCTTCGTATGGTTTGTTCTTTAGGCTAGGTATCATTTTGGTAACTCTACGTTGAACTCGTTCTAGCTTGTTTATATCTTTTTGGTAATAAGGGCACCAGGATTGAACGCAGTATTCCAGAAGAGGGCGGACTAAGGAATTGTAAAGGGTTAGGATAACGTCTTTGGATTTATGCTCAAATGACCTGCCTATAAAGCCAATTATTTTGTTTGCCTTCTTAACAACTTCTGAACATTGTTGACTCGGTTTTAGGTTTTTCGATATTGTTACTCCCAGATCGGTTTCTCTGTTTACATTCTTAAGCTGAGTGCCATTCATCGAATAGTTTGCTTTCTCATTTAGGTATCCGATATGTAGTACTTAACATTTATCCGCATTGAAACTCATTTGCCAAATTTGGGCCCAACATGACAATTTATCTAGATTGTGTTAATGTAAATTAGAAAGAGAATTGGTCCTAGTACCGATCCCTGGGGTACCCCGCTACTTACATTGGTCCATTTAGATGCCTTACCGTTTTATGACTACTCTTTGCTTTCTGTCGCTGAGCTAATTTTCTATCCATTTCAACACACCGTCTTGTATTCCATGCGCTTTTAGTTTGAGCAGTAAACGTTTGTGGGGAACTTTGTCAAAGGCCTTTTGAAAATCAAGGTATATAATATCTACAGCTTTACTCTCATCGTAGAAGTTGAGGATATCGTGGAAGAAGTCTAAGAGGTTTGTTAAACAGGAACGTTTTTTACGAAAGCCGTGTTGAGTATCTTTAACCCTTAATTAGCGGCGAGCAACATAAGTCGAGTTAAATAAAGCTGGACTATGTGGCGGCGCTCGACATAGGTCGAGTGGCAATTTCAGCACGTAATGTTGCTGAGAGAGAGAGACAAGTGGTGGCAGGAGAGTAGCGAGCGTATGACTGCTCCAGACCACCGCGGCGAACATACTGACACAAATCCCAGCTCCCTCCTCCCTCTCTCACTCGCTATATAAGGAATTGTATCGGGAAAGTGGCTAATTACATGCTTTTTGCACTCGCGTTGCACGGTTATTGCAAGAAAACTAGCCATCATAAAAGGATCGTTATGGTGTCATTCGAAAGCTCTGTTTATGCCCTTTCAGGGATAGATACTTGTTTTACGTTCTGGGTCTTATTTAGGCATGAAAATGATCACGTAAACAGCCCTATTTTGGCTAAAAACACCCCGCTGGGCGGTACATATAAATAAACCGCATAGGCCGCTCTTAAGGTGTTAAGTATGTTATTTTCCTCTAAGTGATTTACGAGTCTGTCTCTTATGACCATTTCTAGCATTTTACATACAACTGAGGTTAAGCTAATTGGACGATAGTTACTGGGTAGGGATTTGCTGCCTTTTTTTAATATCGGTGTTACGTTGGCTACCTTCCACTGATCAGGCATAGTTCCAGACTGCAAGGATTTATTGAATAGTAATGTCAGTGGTTTGGAGAGCTCATCCTTAGCTTCCTTTAGAACTCTAGGCGAGATTGTATCAGGTCCAGGCGTTTTATTTACCTTGAGTTTATCTAAACAATTCAATACTTCTCTCTCTGTAACGGTGATATTGCTTAGAACATCTGAATTATCAACCTGAATCAGCGATGGTGTAGGGATATCACTAAGGTCTTCTGTTGTAAAAACTGATGCAAAGAAGGTATTGAGGGCATTACTCATTTGTACTTCGTCTTTGGTGTATTCTCCAATATGAGTGTGCAATGGTGGTTTAGCTATAATTTACAAAGCATGAGAACATACTGTACGTTGTTAATCACTAACTAGCAGCCAAAGGAGGAAGGTGGGGGGAGTTGGGGGTGGAACGTGGGGTAGACTTGGACACGACTCCCCCCTTCCACCTGCCCAGGGTGGAGGAGACGAAGGAAGGCCCCACCCCTGAGCAGCTTTTAGTACGCGTGAGTGTACGTATTGCTACATACACATACACTGCATGTACACTGTACAGTACAGTTCCGGCCAAAAGTCTCTCGACTCGTCTGGCAGCATTTGGCAGCTCATATTGGAGGAACTGGGGTTGGAGTTTGGGGGGTTCTCTCCACCTTACCTGAGTGATATGATAGAGGGATTCTGATTGGCTGACAGGACAACATATTTAATACACTTTATTTGATGGACGTAAAAACGTAGGCGACAGATATAGTGATTTAAGTATTTATTTTTGTTTGCCACAAGCTAATATAATCCTTTCATTTAAAAGGCATTGATTTTAACCAAAATCAATATAGTGAACGAATAACGATCACAGCATTAATCTGTTCCTCCAGATTAACCATTTTAGACTAGGAGAGATGGATGTATCATATTTAGCTCTCCAAAAATGAATTTCATCAATTTAGGACATATATCTTGGGCTGTGTGAAACAGTTTTCTATATTTTATGATAAATAAATGGGTACTGGAGAACAGGTCTTAGTTGTTGAACATAACATTCCTTAAAATAAATTGATATGCAAGCTCTATACTATATGCTTCCTATTAATGAATTAATCCACACAAAGGTCTTCATTATAATTCAATAACCCTCTCTAATAAACCTTTAACTACCATTTATCCTTCCGAATCTGAATATAATCGTCTAGCTAATAATAACGAGAAACCCAAAAGGAAATACGTCATCATGTCTTAAAGGGGTAATTATTCTCAGACCCATCTACTGTAAATATATATATATATATATATATATATATATATATATATATATATATATATATATATATATATAAAATGCCCCAGAACAAGAAGCCCACCACAGAAGCCACGAGCGAACACCACACAGAAACACCCGAAAGAAAGGTCCACAGAACGAAAGGACCAGCTGACCGAGCCAGCCAATTCAGACAGGCCCAAGCCCGCAGGGCTAAGCAGCTCCAGGCCGCACCTACATACCCCTTCTAAACTGACCATTTTCCACACCTCACGTACACTACCCCTCGTGTCCTACACTTCTAACTACAAAGATGATGAACAGGAATATACATTCATATTAAAAACACCCATGCCCTGTCCCTACGTTGAGCCAATGCCAACACATCAGACAGCCATAATCTATGTATGTTCTTACATCCGAGAAGTAGATGTTATATACCTTAGAAGTTAATACACCCATGCTGTCCCTAGGTTTAAGATATTCATATTAACATACCCTAACATACCTTGTCTTGCCAGACTAAGTTTCTGAAGACCCATCGCCCCCATAAAATCTATGTATTCAATCCTTAGGTTAAGTATTAATATGAACATTCCCTAACATATCTTGTCTTGCCAGACTAAGTTTCTGAAGACCCATCGCCCCCATAAAATCTATGTATTCAATCCTTAGGTTAAGTATTAATATTAACATTCCCAAACATCTTGTCTTGCCAGACTAAGTTTCTGAAGACCCATCGCCCCATCAAATCTATGTATGCAACCCTTAGGTTAAGTATCTTTATCCGCCATTGTGTTCACCTTTTTCCATTTACTTTTCCACAATTGTCATACGTCTTCCACTTACCTCCTTTGTATCCACAGTCCACACTACGACAATTTGCTTCGTGTCCTACACCTCTTACCCCAACCAGAGATTGTATGGATAACCTTTGTTACCAGTATCTATCATAGTATTCCTAAACAATAACTAAGTACCCCTACGAACTGCCGTTTTTCTTTGGTCTATATTTCATAGAAAACGCAGTTCCCAGGGACACCTAGACATACCAGAAATTGTGTCAAATAATAGGTCCATAACCCCTCGTATTGACGAATAATAATACACCATGTTTTTCGCTACTTTATCCACAGTCAAGCACACACCTGAAGTTAACCTCCTTCTCCCCCACCGCCCAACAGTCCACATGATTCTATCTTTTCCAGACTCATATACCACCCCGTAGTTGCATTCCCCGGTAGCATTTGGCTAACGTACTTTCACTGACTTTTCAAACTCCAATATCAACTGCAGCCTAATGCCACCCCCACACCCAGAGACCTTAGGGTCAAATTTCCCTATAGCCCCCTGAACTCCTCCCCTCTCATTAAAATACCCCGCGCTTCTCGACTCTTGTCCGACCTAGCCTCTCTCTCATACCTCTTGAAGATCCTTGATTTTTCCGTTGCTAACGCTCTCCAACCTTTTATATATATACTCCTATCCAGCCTGCCTTCACTTAGTAGGCCAGAACAACATTAGAACTTTACTAACCCCTTGCATGCCATCTATTCTTTTACAACCCATTCATAACCCTGCACGGTGCGAGGCTCTCCACCTCGCCAGTAACTAACTTCTATTGCCATACTTCCAGATAAATGTGGCAGAGTTAGCAACCCGTCTCCACCACACCAACCAAACCATGAAATTAACAACCAACCGATTATAACCAGCTAGCCAAGGCACCTTCGGTTTTGATATTAAAAACACCCACATCTGTCTCATAAACAGAGGGTTATTACAAACACTGGTGATATGGCAAGCCCCTAGCCACAGCTGCCGGACGACCATCCCAGAGAGAGAGCGCCCGGCTACCCCTTTTTTACCCACCCGAGGAGGGAGAGCCCCACCCCCGCGGAGGTATACCTGACCCCTGATTTGACTCCCGGGTCATTGCCAGGTAGCACAGGAATTCTTCCTATCAATGAACTAACCATGCATGACTAACACCTTTACTAACCTCTATTAACTCACAATAAACCATTTACCTTTCTTGCATGCTCTGATCACTAAATTAGCACCTCAGCTATACCATAGAATGAAGATTGAACAATCTAAGAGAGACGCTCCTATCACAGCTGTCCCCATCCTCCTCGCAAAGTAGATCCAGTCTCTCTCCCCTCAATACTTCCAGTATAGCCAAAATAGTACCTCTTACTAAGGCTTAGTTATATTAAAATATGAAGGCTTCCTATAGCCATGTGCCACAACAGTAATCACCACCTTACCTAGTCCCCGTATCTATTGAGAGCTCAAATAAGTCCATAAGACTCGAGATCCCTATGGCCTACAGGGCCCAAAACCGAGCCTATAAACCCAGCTCCAGCCCCCAGTAAAATCAGTTGAAAGCTAGACACCAACCAGTGGTCACTACCCTGAAGTTAACCTCTAGCTCTGCCCTTGTGTTGTTCCGGAGTTGAGAGATTCCAGAGCCGGCAGACTCCGTGGCAGACTTGAATAGAAGGACCTGTCCACGTATTGGAGAACTTCATACATATGGACACCCTGGACGGCCGCGGAACCAGTCGCTAGCCCCCAACATCATGGACGCAAGATAACCAGGACCAGACCCATCAAATACTACCCAAGATTCACTCTATCCGTACTACATTACTACAGTGCTATTTAGAGATTTCACTTATTCATATTTCTACGAAGTGGCTATCTCTTTGCCCCAGTATAATTCATATAACCATTCAATTAGGAAGTGCTAAGCGTATCAGTGTTCATTAATTAACAGGCGATACTAACTCTCGTAATCAACCATATACCCAGATATTATTACATAGAAGTGAAACCCTAGTGATATCTGAATGTTCGCCCACTGATTTGCGTTCTATGTATTTCTGAGACAAGAATATAAAACTTAGATCAGTACCCCCTGAGGTTACTAGAATTCCCGTGCTCTAAAATACGCGTGTCTAATCTAGTCTGTGAACTACTACTTGTGCACCAGAGCTACCAGTAATAAATCTAACAGTGAATATGATTCTATAAGTAACATTGATGGTCTTCGGTATATAAACCTGTTGAATTAAAGCCAGTGATCAGAAGATTAATACCTGAACGTTGGAAGTGGGAGACTAGGCTCCATCCAGATCCACTTATGCTAGTGTTGTTCAAATCTATATTTTGTCTTGCACGAGTCTTTCAGAAGGGGTATATCAATAAACGTGATCGTGTATCTTGTTACCATGTGTTTCTTTGTGTTCTCTATTCCTCATACCTTGTATTGTGCATGCAGCCTTATATACCCAGTCATTTAGAACTCACATTACCCAAGTTAATCCTGTAGAAAAACAGGGCATAACATTGGCGGCAGCGGTGGTTCTTGATTCGGATAAAAGGTTGCATTACACTGCAAGTTTGGAACAGTAGAAGCATGGCAACATCGCAAAAATGGCAGCCCGCTATGGTACTCACACACATTCCCGAGTATGATGTAAACACGTATGATATCACCACTTACTTAGACATAATAAAGCCACTGTACGATGTGGCATTTCAAAATGACCGCGAAAAAATCGCTGTTGCATCATTGCACATTATGCAATTGGGAAAAGCCGTTTCCCAAATTGTTGATAAGATTGCCTGGAGCTATTCTTTTTGCCAAATTGCTAAACAGGTAAAGCAAAAGCTTACCTGGAACCAGTTTCGATCCCTCGTGATCCGGACCTTAGGGCCACTTTTGGGTTCCCTCGTCGCCCCCAAAATAATAAAAGTCGACGAGATCAAGTATGAAGGGGATATAAATGTGACCCTCATACAACTCTACAGATACGCGAGGACCACGTATAGCTCTGAAGATGACGAGCAACAAAATGAACTCTTATTCACCGCATTATTAAACATCCTCCCACCCAACATCACCGCCCATCTCGACCTGTACGGCTTATTCGAAGAACATATGCTCTCCATCAGAGAATAATGCCTACTCAGTTCGATGAATCCCCTATCCAACCCTTCAGCCCCTATCCAAGAAAGTAAATGTATTCCTCCACTGAACACTATCATTGATAAGTCCCTCCATCCCCCTAAAGAAAACTCTGTGCACCCTTCCAAAATGACTTCCGGTGAAAGTCCAACCCCAGTGCACTCTTCCTTGCCTCTATCCTCTCTGACCATCCCTAAATTTTCCCCTGCCCAACCATCCACCAACGATCATCTTCCATCAATTGTGTTACCCCATAAACCCCATCCTTTTTCTATGCCTGCCAACAAACCACAGCACGTAGAAATTATCACCCCCAGAGTAACCAATTCTTTTTCAAATTCACCCCTAAAAAATGCTGCTCAACAACCTGTCACGCCTCTCACTTCCTCATATTCATCACCTGTCCCCCCCTCAAAACTGTCAACCTCACACCCCCCACCATCATCTCCCCACCTGCCCAACCTCGGTGAACCCCTTCAAACACCCGCATCAACCAGGAATGCTATAGCTCCGCCTACCTCCTATTCCCCCCCTCCCTTGTCACCCTCTCCAACATTACCCGAACCGCTCTTGAATCCACCTCCAGTAACACCCCCGCTCACCAACCTATCTCTGCCCCATAATCCAGCACCAGAACCAAAATCTCCATCAATGCCTCCTTCATCCATCCTACCAAATTCCATTGTTGCCCGAGACAAATCTCTTCCGCAACAATCTCTCCAAACTGACCTACTCACCTCATCCCCACAATTTACCTGTCAATCACCCAGACCCCCATCTGTCTAAGATAAATCCTCCCATGTTTCCAGGACAGACTCGGATGTATGTAACAACCATTCTAACAAATATTTATGTGCACGTGTTTCCAGGGAAAATGCCGACCTATGTACCAAAAAATGTTTTCCCCATGCCCCCAGAAATGTTCAGCTATTCCACAAACAACAAAATTCCCCTTGTGACAGTTTTCCATCAGTAGCTCCCTTCCACCCCCACACAATTCACACCCCTAGAAAACTTCAAAACCCCACACTTGACTCGCCCTCTCATGTCAAACAAACTCACCAGTCCCAGATAACCTCTAACCAGACCGTGACTGCCACCAAGAAAATTCCCCAAATTTGTCCTGTTAACAACCCCAAATCAGTATATCAGTCCTCCCTCAATAACCCATGTCCTATGCCTAACTCTGCCCCCACCAATCCTCCCCAGTCCCACATAACCTGTAACCAGACCGAGACTGACACCAAGAAAATTCCCCAAATTCGTCCTGTAAACAACCCCAAATCAATACATCAGTCCTCTACCAATAACCCCTGTTCTACACCTAACTCTTCCCCCACCAACCTTCCACAGTCCCCCCAACAAATCCTGTTTTCTAACTCGCTCACCTCTCACCACCCTGACCCTCCCACACGCGCCGTTAATCCTCCCCTCACGCGTGACGACCTAGGGACCCAACCATGTTCCCCTGCCCCCAGAAATGCTCAGCTATTCCCCCACCAACAAAATTTCCCTTGTGACAGTTTTCCATCAGTAGCTCCCTTCCACCCCCCACAATTCACACCCCTAATAAACTTCAACACCCCACACTTGACTCACCCCCTCATGACAGACAAACCCACCAATCCCATATAACCTCTAAACAAACCGTCACTGCCACCGACACACCCCACCACTCTGATCCTTCCACACGCGCCGTTAATCCCCCCCTCACGCGTGACCCCCACCAAAGTGATTTCCCCCCCCTCATGCGTACCGAACACCTGCTCACCAGTCGGTCCCCCACCATCATGAGCCCAGCTAAACTTTCAACCTCCGGCCTTACTCACCCTTCCCCAAACCCCACTCACGACCACAACTCTCTACACAATTCAACCCCTCCCCAGCACCAACCTCTTCCGCAACAACAACTCCGACTCGACCTAAACCCCCCCTATCACTACCCCCGACCGAAACTATTTAAACCTCCCTCCAAAACTGGCCCCGGGCCAGCTCTCACCCAGACCCACATTCCGAACAGCAAACCTGACGGTATATCCACCCCGCCCTTCCAAAGTGAAAGTGAAACCCCAAGGTCAAAGCCACAACCACCACCACCACCCCTATTACCAGACCGTCACCCAGACTAACGACGACCCTAAATAACCCCCCCCTGATGATGATGCGGATATTATTGTACTTGAAATTTTTGTTTTGATGGTTTTCAATTCCTAAGCGATTGGGCATGATTCTACAAATTTACATGTTTCCATATACTGTATATATTATATATTTTTTTTCCCTGAGTCATCCTACTTTTTTTGTTAACCTACACTTTTCTGACTATCTTTTAAATTTGTTTTATACATTGTTAAACACTTTACCTCTTCTTAATTTTCCTGTTCTTAATTATCTGTTCTTTCTTAAATTTACATGTTTTCCATATACTGTATATATATATATTTTTTTGTTCCTTAGTCATACTACTTTTCTTGTTAACCTACACTTTTCTGACTATCTTTTTAAATTGTTGTATACCTTGTTAAACACTTTAGCTCTTCTTAATTTTCCTGTGTTCTTAATTATCTGTCCTTTTGTCAAGTACTTTTATCATATTTTCTCTCCTTTTCCAACATCTATGTATTTTCTTCCCTCGTTTTTTTTCTTGTATAGTAACTCTCCTATTAGTTTCCAGTGTCTTAGATACTGTATATGGCCTGAGTAATTTTTTTCCTAATTTCATTATATTATTCACATTCCAGGATAAAATGTTTTAAGTTTTTGTCTCTCTTTTCTGAACAGTCTGTTGCTAGTCGGGATGACAGCAATCTTCGTCCTCACCGACAGGCTGCCATATCCCTCCAACTTAAATCTACACTCCCTACCAACCCGTCTACCCCCCCCCCCCCCCCCCCCTCCCCCACATCCACCCCCTTCCCCTCCACTATCCCTGCAACCCATTCACCACACTAAACAGACCTCCTGTCAATCCCACACACCTCACTCCGACCCCCACGGGGGAAAACTACAAACCATTCATACGAAAGGTTAAAGTAAAAAAACCCACTGGACACTTACGTCTACAACGCCCACATCAAGCCCGGGCAACCGCCCGTCACAAAACAGAGGACACATTCTTACAGGTATACATTGACCTACAAAAGAAACCTGACCGTCGCTCTCTTGCTTGGTGGGACCTTCTAAATACCCTTAAAATGACCCACCATGACTATGCTTCTTTTTACTTCACCCTTGAGGCTCGAGGACGAGCCTATAATGAAGGAGAGGGAAGTAAAATGCTCCAGAACAAGAAGCCCACCACAGAAGCCACGAGCGAACACCACACAGAAACACCCGAAAGAAAGGTCCACAGAACGAAAGGACCAGCTGACCGAGCCAGCCAATTCAGACAGGCCCAAGCCCGCAGGGCTAAGCAGCTCCAGGCCGCACCTACATACCCCTTCTAAACTGACCATTTTCCACACCTCACGTACACTACCCCCTCGTGTCCTACACTTCTAACTACAAAGATGATGAACAGAAATATACATTCATATTAAAAACACCCATGCCCTGTCCCTACGTTAAGCCAATGCCAACACATCAGACAGCCATAATTATATCTATGTATGTTCTTACATCCGAGAAGTAGATGTTATATACCTTAGAAGTTAATACACCCATGCTGTCCCTAGGTTTAAGATATTCATATTAACATACCCTAACATACCTTGTCTTGCCAGACTAAGTTTCTGAAGACCCATCGCCCCCATAAAATCTATGTATTCAATCCTTAGGTTAAGTATTAATATGAACATTCCCTAACATATCTTGTCTTGCCAGACTAAGTTTCTGAAGACCCATCGCCCCCATAAAATCTATGTATTCAATCCTTAGGTTAAGTATCTTTATCCGCCATAGTGTTCACCTTTTTCCATTTACTTTTCCACAATTGTCATACGTCTTCCACTTACCTCCTTCGTATCCACAGTCCACACTACACCAATTTGCTTCGTGTCCTACACCTCTTACCCCAACCAGAGATTGTATGGATAACCTTTGTTACCAGTATCTATCATAGTATTCCTAAACAATAACGAAGTACCCCTACGAACTGCCGTTTTTCTTTGGTCTATATTTCATAGAAAACGCAGTTCCCAGGGACACCTAGACATACCAGAAATCGTGTCAAATAATAGGTTCATAACCCCTCGTATTGACGAATAATAATACACCATGTTTTTCCCTACTTTATCCACAGTCAAGCACACACCTGAAGTTAACCTCCTTCTCCCCCACCGCCCCACAGTCCACATGATTCTATCTTTTCCAGACTCATATACCACCCCGTAGTTGCATTCCCCGGTAGCATTTGGCTAACGTACTTTCACTGCCTTTTCAAACTCCAATATCAATTGCAGCCTAATGCCACCCCCACGCCCAGAGACCTTAGGGTCAAATTTCCCTATAGCCCCCTGAACTCCTCCCCTCTCATTAAAATACCCCGCGCTTCTCGACTCTTGTCCGACCTAGCCTCTCTCTCATACCTCTTGAAGATCCTTGATTTTTCCGTTGCTAACGCTCTCCAACCTTTTATATATATACTCCTATCCAGCCTGCCTTCACTTAGTAGGCCAGAACAACATTAGAACTTTACTAACCCCTTGCATGCCATCTATTCTCTTACAACCCATTCACAACCCTGCACCCAATGGTCGTCGGTGCGAGGCTCTCCGCCTCGCCAGTAACTAACTTCTATTGCCATACTTCCAGATAAATGTGGCAGAGTTAGCAACCCGTCTCCACCACACCAACCAAACCATGAAATTAACAACCAACCGATTATAACCAGCTAGCCAAGGCACCTTCGGTTTTGATATTAAAAACACACCCACATCTGTCTCATAAACAGAGGGTTATTACAAACACTGGTAATATGGCAAGCCCCTAGCCACAGACGCCGGACGACCATCCCAGAGAGAGAGCGCCCGGCTACCCCTTTTTTACCCACCCGAGGAGGGAGACCCCCACCCCCGCAGAGGTATACCTGACCCCTGCTTTGACTCCCGGGTCATTGCCAGG
Source organism: Paralithodes platypus (assembly GCA_032716605.1). Classification (NCBI taxonomy): domain Eukaryota; kingdom Metazoa; phylum Arthropoda; class Malacostraca; order Decapoda; family Lithodidae; genus Paralithodes; species Paralithodes platypus. Next base: position 5,573,701 of record CM064501.1, read on the forward strand.
TAGCACAGGAATTCTTCCTATCAATGAACTAACCATGCATGACTAACACCTTTACTAACCTCTATTAACTCACAATAAACCATTTACCTTTCTTGCATACTCTGATCACTAAATTAGCACCTCAGCTATACCATAGAATGAAGATTGAACAATCTAAGAGAGACGCTCCTATCACAGCTGTCCCCATCCTCCTCGCAAAGTAGATCCAGTCTCTCTCCCCTCAATACTTCCAGTATAGCCAAAATAGTACCTCTTACTAAGGCTCAGTTATATTAAAATATGAAGGCTTCCTATAGCCATGTGCCACAACAGTAATCACCACCTTACCTAGTCCCCGTATCTATTGAGAGCTCAAATAAGTCCATAAGACTCGAGATCCCTATGGCCTACAGGGCCCAAAACCGAGCCTATAAACCCAGCTCCAGCCCCCAGTAAAATCAGTTGAAAGCTAGACACCAACCAGTGGTCACTACCCTGAAGTTAACCTCTAGCTCTGCCCTTGTGCTGTTCCGGAGTTGAGAGATTCCAGAGCCGGCAGACTCCGTGGCAGACTTGAATAGAAGGACCTGTCCACGTATTGGAGAACTTCATACATACTGTATGGACACCCTGGACGGCTGCGGAACCAGTCGTTAGCCCCCAACATCATGGACGCAAGATAACCAGGACCAGACCCATCAAATACTACCCAAGATTCACTCTATCCGTACTACATTACTACAGTGCTATTTAGAGATTTCACTTTTTCATATTTCTACGAAGTGGCTATCTCTTTGCCCCAGTATAATTCATATAACCATTCAATTAGGAAGTGCTAAGCGTATCAGTGTTCATTAATTAACAGGCGATACTAACTCTCGTAATCAACCATATACCCAGATATTATTACATATTACATTATCGCAAAATCTGAAATTGCCCTGGAGGAGGTTACTAGTTTCAATTGTCCCTATTTTGATTATTCTATATACAAATTAATTTCTGCTGGTAAATTTAAATATATATGTTGCATCTATCGTTCCCCAAATACTCCTCCAGAGCAAAGTCTTTTTGATTCTCTGTCCTCACAACTCAGTGTCCTCAACTTAAATGCTTCTTCTGAAATCACTGTGTTGGGTGATTTTAATGTCCATAATGTTGAATGGCTCACTCATTCAGCCAGGACTGATTATGCTGGTCTTGAATGTGAGCTATTTGCAGACTCATTTAATCTCACTCAACTAGTCAACCAACCCACCCGTGTACCAGATAATCCTAATCATAATTCCCACATACTGGACTTATTTTTAACAACCAATTCAGAAAATTATGATGTTACAGTGAGGTCCCCGCTTGGATCTTCTGATCACTGTCTGATACAGGCCACCTGTCTATCACCTACCACACCTTCCCACTCTGAACCTGTTTTGGTGACTAAATGGCATTACGATAGGGCAGACTGGGAGGGTCTTCAAGGTTTCTTTATTGATATTCCCTGGACCTCTTTCTTTTCTAATGATGCACACTCCACCTTGAGCCACATACAAGATTTTGTAAAAATTGGAATGGAAACTTTTATTCCTCATCAAAAGTACAGTAAAAGATCTAATTCACCTAAATGGTTTGACTATAATTGTGCTAGAGTAACTGAACAAAAAGCAATAGCCTACAATGCATACACAAGATCAAAAACACATGAAGCCTTTAATTACTTTAGAAACATCAGAAATCATGCCAAAACTGTATTAAACCTAACTAAATCAAACTTTCTCCATAAGCAGGCAAATAAACTTCTAAATAATCCAAATGATAACAAAATATTTTGGTCTACTCTTAACTCATTCAAATCCAACTTCACTACTGCTTCATCCATTCCACCATTAAAATCTCCGACTGGCAATCTTGTAAGTGACCCAAGAGGTAAAGCTAACCTTCTTGCAGATATTTTCTCCACCAACTCAACCTTAGATGAAATAAATCAAGATGTCCCTGTGCTTAATTTTAATTCGCCTGAAATTCCCTCACTTAAGATCCACACCAGACATGTCAAAACTATTTTGCAGAATCTCTCAGTAGATAAGGCTCCTGGTCCAGATGAAATTCCTCCAATAGTACTTAAGAATTGCTCCTTGGTGCTCGCTCCTGTATTGGCAAAAATTTTCCGTCTGTGTACTCATACCTCATGCTTCCCAGTACCCTGGAAAGAAGCAAACATTCATCCAGTTCCTAAAGAAGGTGCCTCTTCAGATCCATTAAACTACAGACCAATAGCTATAACTTCCACTCTTGGTAAAGTCTTTGAAATTATATTAAATAATCACATAATTAAGCATCTTGAGAAAAATTAATTAATCAGTGATAGGCAATATGGTTTTAGACGATGTCGATCAACTGCAGACATTCTTTGCCTTCTTACGCATCAAATCAACCAAGCTACAGACCAACATGGTGAAACACATACAATAGCACTGGATATATCAAAGGCATTTGATAGAGTCTGGCATCAATCCTTATTGTCGAAGATGTCACACTACGGCCTTGCATCATTAGTTCCACTAATTTCTTCTTATCTTCATAACAGAAAAATATGTGTAATGGTAGATGGCCTTTATTCTCAATTTCACTCAATAAATGCTGGTGTTCCCCAGGGATCAGTTTTGGCCCCAATTCTGTTCCTCATTCATATCAATGATCTCATATCTACCACTCATAATCCAATACATTCCTATGCAGATGACTCAACACTCCACAGTTCCTTCACATATACCAATTCTTTCACCCAACCCGATCTTATAAATTCAAAAATAAACACTGCAATTTCTCTGAACCAGGACCTTTCTAGAATTAATGGATGAGGACAAAAGAATCTAGTTTCCTTTAATGCACAGAAAACCAAGTACATTCAATTTTCGAACTGACAGAATCTCACTGACTCCCATACATTTTTTAATGATGTAAATATTCCCACTTCCCCTAGTATTGACATTCTCGGTGTAACATTAACTACTAACTTGAGCTGGACACATTATGTTAGAAGCATTGCTAAGAATGCCATTAAAAAACTGGGACTCCTGTACAGAGTTCGAGAATTCTTCACTGACGAGCAGTTGGCCGTAATATATAAAAGTCATGTGCGTTCTCAGATGGATTACTGTTCACCTCTGTGGGGTGGAAGTGGAGTGGTTGCATTGAGGCAGTTGGACAAAATTCAAAATAAAGCTATTAGATTAATCAATAACCCTGCAATCACACAGGACCTTCCTACATTATCCATACGAAGAAACGTTGCATCCCTTGCATTATTCTACAGATATTTTCACAGCAATTGTTCCGAGGAACTTGCTTCAATTGTGCCGCCTCTCCACATCTTTCCCCGTAGAACTAGGGCAGCTGAGAGCGCCCATGAATTTACACTTTCTCCTCCACAATGCAGAACTTCTGCATATCAGAATTCATTTGTCCCCAGAGCTACTACTCTTTGGAATTCACTTCCCTCGAATTGCTTTCCACAAACTTACAATTTACAAATGTTTAAATCCAGTTGTTACAAACATTTTATGAATGGAGGATGCGTTTAGGCACATGGACCTTTTTGTTTTATCTGTGTTTTTCCTTCCTCCGTTCATTGTCTCTTTAAAAAAAAAAAAAAAAAAAAAAAAAAAAAAAAATTAAACCCTAGTGATATCTGAATGTTCGCCCACTGATTTGCGTTCTATGAATTTCTGAGACAACAATATAAAACTTAGATCAGTACCCCCTGAGGTTATTAGAATTCCCGTGCTCTAAAATACGCGTGTCTAATCTAGTCTGTGAACTACTACTTGTGCACCAGAGCTACCAGTAATAAATCTAACAGTGAATATGATTCTATAAGTAACATTGATGGTCTTCGGTATATAAACCTGTTGAATTAAAGCCAGTGATCAGAAGATTAATACCTGAACGTTGGAAGTGGGAGACTAGGCTCCATCCAGATCCACTTATGCTAGTGTTGTTCAAATCTATATTTTGTCTTGCACGAGTCTTTCAGAAGTGGTATATCAATAAACGTGATCGTGTATCTTGTTACCATGTGTTTCTTTGTGTTCTCTATTCCTCATACCTTGTATTATGCATGCAGCCTTATATACCCAGTCATTTAGAACTCACATTACCCAAGTTAATCCTGTAGAAAAACAGGGCATAACAATATATATATATATATATATATATATATATATATATATATATAAGAACATAAGAACATAAGAAAATGGGAGTCTGCAGAAAGCCGATTGGCCTAAGCAAGGCAGATCCCTGTCCCACACAACCCCAAATCAATTACAAAGCCCAATTATAGGCTCAACACTCTAATACCCTGAGGATCATCTTACCAAAACGGTTAGAGATTAACGCAGGATTATGGGGGTCTGCAGAGCGCTGATTGGCCCAACCCGGCTGATCCCCCTTCACACCCAACCCTTCTCGTCCATATGCTTATCCAATTTTATCTTAAAGCTCCCTACAGTTTTAGATCCCACTATAGCACTTGGTAGTCCATTCCACCCATCTACAACTCTGTTACCAAACCAATATTTGCCTATATCTTTTCTGAAACGAAATTTATCTAATTTGAAACCATTGGTACGAGTTCTTTCGCTATCACTGAGCTTTAGTACATTTGTCATGTCCCCTTTGTTAATCCCACTAACCCACTTGAACACCTCTATCATATCCCCTCTAACTCTGCGTCTCTCTAACGAATGTAAACCTAATTTCTTCAACCTTTCTTCATACGGAAGATTTCTAATATTATGGATCATTTTTGTCATTCTACGCTGTACTCTCTCCAATGAATCTATGTCCATTCTGTAATAAGGACACCAAAATTGGACAGCATAATCCATATGGGGTCTCACTAATGACAAGTAAAGTTTTAAGATAACATCAGCAGTTCTGTTACTCACACTCCTAGAGATGAACCCGAGAATCCTGTTTGCCTTATTACGAACGCCTATACACTGTTTTCTAGGCTTCAAATCATTGCTAACAAACACACCTAGATCTTTCTCGCAGTCTGAATTTTCTAATTCTAAATTAGCTAGTTTATATTTAACATTTGTTTGCATCTTCCCTATCTTTAATACCTTGCATTTGTCAATGTTAAACTTCATCTGCCAATTTACTGACCATTCATGTAAGGTATCTAGATCCCTTTGGAGGCACTCTATATCGCTATCTGAATCAATTGATCTCCCCATTTTAGTATCGTCTGCGAATTTACTTATCCTACTAGTTATACCTAAATCTAGGTCATTTATGTATATAAGAAACAACAGGGGACCTAATACCGATCCCTGGGGGACACCACTTTTGACTGCTCCCCACTCTGACTTGGTACCATTTATGCTGACTCTCTGTTTCCTACCAATTAGCCATGACCTAATCCATCCCAACAACGCCCCACCTATTCCATGTGCCTCAACCTTTCTCATCAATCTCTCATGAGGGACTCTGTCGAAAGCTTTACTGAAATCTAAATATATAATATCGTATGCCTTGTCATTATCTACTGCTTCATATACCTCTGAGAAAAAACTAAGCAAATTAGTAAGGCAAGAACGTCCCTGTGTGAATCCATGCTGAGAAGAATTGATTAAGTTAAATGTTTCTAAGTGGTTTCTCATTTTCCTAGCAATAATTGACTCTAGTAGCTTTCCTATGATTGAAGTGAGACTAATGGGACGGTAATTGGATGCTATTGATTTATCACCTTTTTTGAAAATCGGAACTACATTTGCAAGCTTCCAAGCTTCTGGAACTATACCTGTTTCTAATGAATTGTTAAAAAGAAATGTTAATGGGTAACTTAACTCATCTCTGCATTCTGTTAATACTCTGGCATATACCTCATCGGGGCCAGGCGATTTCTGAGGTTTCAGTCTGTCAATTTCCTTAAGCACATCATTTCTACTTATAGTAACCGTACTTAACCTATTTTCTATACTATCTCTATATACCGTATTGACTTCTGGAATCTGTGCCAAATTTTCATTAGTGAAAACGGATAGAAACTGACTATTTAATGTACTGCACATTTCTAAATCATTTTCTGTCATTTCTCCTATCGAAGTTTTAAGGGGGCCTATTTTATCTCTAACTTTAGATTTATATAGCTGGTAAAAAGCCTTAGGGTTATTTTTTGAGTCATTGGCTATCCTGATTTCATAATTTCTTTTGTCTGTCCTTATACATTTTTAACCTCTCTTGATAGATTCTGATAGTAAGCAAGTAGGTGAATTTCGCCTTTCTTTATTTTTCGATATATTCCTCTCTTTTTTCCTAGAAGGTCTAATAGTCTATTATTCATCCATTTGGGTTGGTTCTGTGTTGATCTAAATTTTCTTTTGGGGATATATTTATTTTGCGCATTGTGGAGTGAAGAAATAAAATTATTATATGTAGCTGTCAAATTATCCTGAGTTAAGACAGGTATCTGAGAGAGAGTATGTTCATTAGCGCACCTGGGTCCACTTAATAGTTTAACCATAGGATCGACTCTTAAGGCTCGTCTTAATCCACCATAATTGGCTTTTCTGAAATCTGGGATAAGTGTCGTATTCTCTTTAGCCTTTCCTGTCCATTGTATTTTAAAATAAATTGATTTATGATCACTATTTCCTAGTTGGTCTCCTATCTCTACATTATTTATCATTTGTTCATTATTACTGAGAACTAAATCGAGGATATTATTACCTCTAGTAGGCGAGTCTATGAATTGAAATAAAAAACTATCCTGTACCGCCTCAATAAACTCTTTTGAATCTGAGTCGCCGATTTGATGCTGCCAATCAATATTCGGAAAATTAAAATCCCCTATAATACACACATTGCTAAACCTTGATGCTATTTTCACTTCCTGCCATAAAGCTGCACCTTCGTTTCTACTCATATTTGGTGGTCTATAAATAACTCCAATAATTATGGTCTCACTACCTTCGCTAACCTCAACCCAAACACTTTCGTTATCAGTATTTAGTCTAATACCTGATTTAATACAGCTTTTTAAAGAACTCCTGACAAACACTGCTATTCCGCCGCCCCTCCTACTTGTTCGGTCGCGTTTAAACAAACTATATCCTGGTATATGGAATTCTGCTAAAAAATGTCTTGATTCTGTATTAATCCATGTTTCAGTCAGTGCTATAATGTCTATATTTTCGTTGCTAACAAGTGCTCTAAGTTCATCCATTTTGTTACATAAACTCCTACAGTTTGTATAATATAATCGCAATGAATTTATTTTACTGGTATCGGATTTACCTTTATTTCTAACTGAATTCCCATCTTCTGTTACACCTTTAATATTTCTATTCCTATCTGATGTACCAGTACGGCAATTTACCCTATCTAGACAATTATTCTTACTCATATTCTCAGGCTTTATTTTCAGCGAAACCCCGCGACAATCCTATCTATTGACCTAGCTAAATTTGCCACCCCTAGCCGAGAAAGATGAACCCCGTCCTGTGCGTACAACTGATTTTTACCATAGAAACGGGTCCAGTTATCAAGGAATGGTATTGCATTTGCATTACAGTATTTTTCCAGCCGACAATTGATACCAATTGCCCTAGATGACCATTCCTTGCTGACCCCTCTCCGTGGCAAGATACTGTGTACTACAGGTATGCCTCCCTTCCTCCTAACTTTATCTAACACCTCCCTGTACTGCCGAAGCAGTACTTCCGTCCTACCTTTACCAACATCATTGCTCCCTGTACTGAGACAGATAATGGGGCTATCTCCAATATCTTTCATGATGTAATCAATGTCCTCTAACACCTTCCCAACCCCGGCACCAGGCAGACAGACAAGCTTCCTAATATCAGTACAGGTGGACCTAGCTAAGTGTCTGACCATGGAGTCCCCAACAATTGAGAAGGACTTGCCTCTCCTTGTCGATGACTTGGTAGCAGCTGCGGCAGCGGCAGGAACTCCTGGGGCAGCAGTTGAAGGTACTCCTGGGGGGGCAGCAGTCACACCATTCCCTGTTGGAGGCAACTCACTTACCTTTCTCCTGGTTTCCTCGCCGAAGGAAGCACTCGCAGCCTCACCATCACATTCGTCATCCAAGGTGATGAACTTGTTGCTGAGGGCAACATATATATATATATATATATATATATATATATATATATATATATATATATATATAGGCTATATATATAGTATTATCACATATTTTGACAGTATATTTTGGCTATCATTAGGTGATCTTATATAATGTGGGAAGGAGCTTGGTCCACCGAAAGGGAAGTGCTAACTCTATTAAATATATTACATTTTATAGCAGACGGATAAAAAAAAAATATTATGTCCACATTGATCACATCTACAAGTGTGGTGAGCTGGTAAAGAGGAGTGGGTGGGTGTGGGGGCTGGGTGGGAGGGAGGGAAGCGATATGATTGTTTGGTGATTTGCAATGCCATAATTATGGAGACTCATTTCTTGACAATAATTTATAATCTGTATATCATTACGACGAAACTTTACTTTATATGAAGTGAACTATAAGAAAAACAAATGTCAGCTTAGGAAGGATCTGATTAAACTGAAATGGGTTCAATCAATTCAAGCAGATTGTTCTTTAAATCGAATAAAGTAGACTGATAATAACCTGAGTGAAGTAAAAAAACACAAAAAACGCCATGATATAAAGAGAGTTCTAACAACATATTGATAGGAATTCCGAATGAATTTTTAGTATGGTATACTTTGTTGTAAAATATAAAACATCATATGAAGTCAGGGTAACGTAACATAATGTTCCAGAACTGAAAAGTGTCATTGCATTACGTTACATTAACCCGTCCAGTACCGATGTCGTCCATGGTATTTTGTTTCAGCTATAATTAGACCATAATATGAAGATATAGAAAAATATGTGGCAGCTACTGGGATTCATTTATATAGTATATAACCTTCAATTTGGTAGACAGCCTTCCTAAACTGAATATAATCGTCTAATCATTGTCAGAATATAATTAATGAGACGTCACCGGTACTAGATAAGTTAATAAACTCTTGGGCCAGCGATAGAGGCCATATGGCACTGAACTAATTTGTAAAACATATTAAGAAAAAAGATGAGGAAGTAAGGAGGTGTGGTGTGGAGGTAGATGTGTTGGAAAGTGTGGAAAGAAACACCTTGAGATGGTTCGGCCATATGGAGCGTATGGAAAGCGAGAGAATGACTAATGCCCCTTTCCCACTGGTGAGACAAGTCACGATTTTCGTCGCCGATGGCCGATGCCTTCGTTTTGTCAAATTCGCAAGAATACGTGCGACCTTCACGATTTCGACCGTTACAAACAGATGACAAATTATACTGGGCGAAGATGTCGCCGAAGTCGGCGACGCAATCGCCGACATCGGCGATGTTATCGGGGAAGTGAGCGATGTTTCGCCGATGTACCTCTGCAGGCATTTTTTTAAGGCACAAATTCTTGCGATATCGTCTCGTCGAGCATCGGCGTTGGCATCGCACATACGTCGGCGAGATCGGCGAGGTGTGCGCAGCTGAGCGAATGTAACGTTAATGTGCTAATTGCAAAGTGGAATTAGCATATCACGCCAAACTAATGGGCCGAACGTCATAAAATATGAAAACTAATGGGGTTAACCATGAGGAAGAAAGGGGACCAGAAAAACGACCCATCTCCCCTTAATTCAGAGGTTGGCAATGCTTCGCCGGAGACATTTTTCTATCAAATAATGTACAAATTTAGCTTGCTCTCAAAACAAAAAATATATATGTTGGCTCGCTACCGCTCACCAGGAAAATATTGAAACCTGGATGGGGGTAAAAGTCTTAAAACAGTAGGCTGAACGGGGCCGAACGGATACAAGGCAAAGAGAGAGGGAGAGAAATAGAAATAAAAAAAAAAACGAGGAGAGAGAGAGAGAAAGAGTAAACTAAAAAAAGCGAGGTGGGCTCAATTGTTAAGCCGTAACGCAAACATTGAGCCCACCTGTTGTTTGTTGTTTTCTCTTTCTCTCCCTCTCCTCGTTTTTTTATTTTTTTTCTCTTTCTCTCCCTCTCTCTTTGCCTTGTATCCGTTCGGCCCCGTTCAGCCTACTATTTTAAGACGTTTATCCCCATCCAGGTATCGATTTCTTCCTGGCGAGCGATAGGGAGCCAGCATTGTATGGAGAAATCCGGCTTCGCCGAAGAAATTTTTCTATCGAAAAATATACAAATTTAGCTTACTCTCAAAACAAAAATATATATATATGTCCGCTGAACATGATGGCGGTGTTTAGATTATTCTATCATCATTATTGGATTGTAAAATACCACAGAAACGCTGTGGTACGAAAATCCTGAGAGCGAAACCTCCAACCCTAACTAGCCACAGGAACGAAAATCCTGAGAGCGAAACTACCATCCCCAACGAGATCCCAGGCCCCTTTTCCTTTTCCAATTTGGTCTCTCTCCCTCTCTCTCAATTCATTCCACATATTATACGTCTCTCAATCACAGTCTTCTAATATACAAACCACAATACTTTACTCACTGATATTCTTGATGTACCACCTAAGTATGTATAGATCCCAGGCCCCTTTTCCTTTCCCTATTTTGTCTCTCTCCCTCTCTCTCAATTCATTCCACATATTATACGTCTCTCAATCACAGTCTTCTAATATACAAACCACAATACTTTACTCACTGATATTCTTAATGTACCACCTAAGTATGTATTTAATTATGTAACCACCATTCAGACTATAATACTTTCATTGTGTAGGTTCGAGGCGATCTAAGACACCTTAACTTCCATTTCACACCAAATCAAATCGTGATTACGTCAGCCCTGTATTTAGTTATATAACAATCATAGCCCCCCCAATTCTAACAATTCGATGTCTCTAACCTCCCGTGGTTTTATCCACTAACTATATATTCCCTACCTTTAACCACGACTCTATACACCTGATAACCCTATGCCAGTTATTGTATTGATTTAGGCCTGTTAATTCGGATAAACTCACTATGACCAATCTGCAGGCGATTATCAGGAGAGATGCAGGAAAGCTACCTCGTATCTCCCTTTCCATGACGAGTATAGATATATGTACCCCCGTGCTCAGTCGCCCCCCCCCCCCCCTTGCCTTGTTCTTCTAGTAACTAAGTGTAAAATGCCCCAGAACGAGAAGCCCACCACAGAAGCCACGAGCGAACACCACACAGAAACACCCGAAAGAAAGGTCCACAGAACCAAAGGACCAGCTGACCGAGCCAACCAGTTTAGACAGGCCCAAGCCCGCAGGGCTAAGCAGCTCCAAACCACACCTGCCTACCCCTTCTAAACACTGACCTTTCCCACACCTCACATACACTACCCCTCGTGTCCTACACCTCTACCTACATGATGACGAACATAAATACACCTTAAAGTTAATACACCCATGCTCTGTCCCTAAGTTTAGGATATTAATATCAACATACCCTAAAATAACTTGTCTTGCCAGACTAAGTTTCTGAAGACCAATCGCCCCCATAAATCTATGTATTCAATCCTTAGGTTAGTTATCTTTATCCGCCATTGTGTTCATCTTTTCCATTTACTTTTCCACAATTGTTATACGTCTTCCAATCACCTCCTTCATATCCACAGTCCACACTACTCCATTTTGCTTCGTGTCCTACACCTCTTACCCGCCAGACTCTACCTACATGATGATGAACAGGAATACACATTCATATTAAAACACCCATGCCCTGTCCCTAGGTTGAGCCAATGCCAACCAGTCAGACAGCCATAAATCTACGTATGTTCTTCCATCCGAGAAGTAGTAGGTTAAAACCCCATGTCCTAATTGATAAGAAACTATGATACCCACGGGTACACCATTGTATAGATAACCTTTGTTACCATGATCATCATAGGACCTCGAAACAATAACAAAGTACCCCTACGAACTGCCGCTTTTCTTTGGTCTATATTTCATAGAAAATGCAGTTCCCAGGGACAACTAGACGTACAAGAAATCTTGTAGAATAATAGTGTCCATAACCCCTCGTATTGACGAGTAATAATACACCATGTTTTTCCCTACTTTATCCACAGTCAAGCACACACCTACAGTTAACCTCCTTCTCCCCCACAGCCCCACAGTCCACATGATTCTACCTTTTCCAGACTCATATACCACCCCATAGTTGCATCCCCGGTAGCATTTGGCTAACGTACTTTCACTGTCCTTTCAAACTCCAATATCAACTGTAGCCTAATGCCACCCCCACGCCCGGAGACCTTAGGGTCAAATTTCCACGTAGCCCCCCTGAACTCTCTCCCTCTCATTAACACCCCGCGCTCCTCGACTCTTTTCCGACCTAGCCTCTCCCTCATACCTCTTGAAGATCCTTGATTTTTCCATTGCTAACGCTCTCCAACCTTTTATATATACTCCTATCCAGCCTACCTTCCCTTAGTAGGCCGGAACAACATTAGAATTTTACTAACCCCTTGCATGCCATCTATTCTCTTACAACCCATTCACAACCCTGCACCCAATGATCGTCAGTGCGAGGCTAGCCGCCTCGCCAGTGACTAACTTCTATTGCCATACTTCCAGATAAATGTGGGAGAGTTAGCAACCCAGTCTCCACCACATCCAGCAAACCATACAATTAACAACCAACCGATTAAAACCAGCTAGCCAAGGCACCTTCGGTTTTGGTATTAAGAACACCCACATCTGTCTCATAAACAGAGGGTTATTACAAACACTTGTGATATGGCAAGCCCCTAGCCACAGCCGCCGGACGACCATCCCAGAGAGAGGGCGCCCAGCTACCCCTTTTTATCCACCCGAGGAGGGAGACCCCCACCCCTGCGGAGGTATACCTGGCCCTTGTTTTGACTTCCGGGTCATTGCACAGGTAGCACAGGAATTCTTCCTATCGATGAACTAACCATGCATGACTAACACCTTTACTAACCTCTATTAACTCACAATAACCCATTAACCTTTCTTGCATACTCTGATAACTAAATTAGCACCTCAGCTATACCATAGAATGAAGATTGAACAATCTAAGAGAGACGCTCCTATCACAGCTGTCCCAATCCTCCTCGCAAAGTAGATCCAGTCTCCCTCCCCTCAATACTTCCAGTATAGCCAAAATAGTACCTCTTACTAAGGCTCAGTTATATCACAATATGAAGGCTCCCTATGGCCATGTGCCACAACAGTAATCACCACCTTACCTAGTCCCCATATCTGTTGAGAGCTCAAATAATTCCATAAGACTTGAGATCCCTATGGCCTACAGGGTCCAAAACCGAGCCTATAAACCCAGCTCCAGCCCCCAGTAAAATCAGTTGAAAGATAGACACCAACCCAGGTTGGTCACCAGAGTTAACCTCGAGCTCTATCCTTTTTGGTTGCTGAGAATTGAGTTCCAGAGCTGGCAGACTCCGTGGCAGATTTGGATAGAAGGACCTGTCCACGTATTTGAGAACTTCCTACATAATTATGGACAACCTGGACGGCCGCGGAACCAGTCGTTAGCCCCCAACATCACGGACGCAAGATAACCAGGACCAGACCAATCCAATACTACCCAAGATTCACTCTATCAGTACTACAGTGTTACAGTACTATTTAGAGACTCACTTATTAATATTTCTACAAAGTGGCTATATCTTTGCCCCAGTATAATTCATATATAACCATTCCATTAGGAAGTGCTAAGCGTATCAGTGTTCATTAATTAACAGGCGATACTAACTCTCGTAATTAATCATATACCCAGATATTATTACATAGAAGTGAAACCCTAGTGATATCTGAATGTTCGCCCACTGATTTGCGTTCTATGTATTTCTGAGACAAGAATATAAAACTTAGATCAGTACCCCCTGAGGTTACTAGAATTCCCGTGCTCTAAAATACGTGTGTCTAATCTAGTCTGTGAACTACTACTTGTGCAACAGAGCTACCAGTAATAAATCTAACAATGAATATGAATCTATAAGTAACATTGATGGTCTTCGGTATATAAACCTGTTAAATAAGCCAGTGATCAGAAGATTAATACCTGAACGTTGGAAGTGGGAGACTATGCTCCATCCAGATCCACTTATGCTAGTGTTGTTCAATTCTATCATTTGTCTTGCTAGAGTATTTCAGAAGTGGTATATCAATAAACGTGATCGTGTGTCTTGTTACCGTGTGTTTCTTTTGTGTTCTCTATTCCTCATACCTTGTATTGTGCATGCAGCCTTATATACCCAGTCAGTTAGAACTCACATTACCCAAGTTAAAACTGTAGAAAAACAGGGCATAACATTGGCGGCAGCGGTGGTTCTTGATTCGGATAAAAGGTTGCATTACACTGCAAGTTTGGAACAGTAGAAGCATGGGAACATCGCAAAAATGGCAGCTCGCTATGACACTCACACACATTCCCAAGTATTATGTAAACACGTATGATATCACCACTTACTTAGACATAATAAAGCCAGTGTACGATTTGGCATTTCAAAATGACCGCGACAAAATCGCCGTTGCATTATCGCACATTATACAGTTGGGAGAAGCCGTTTCCCAAATTGTTGATACCTGGAACCATTTTCTTCGCCAAATTGTTAAACAGGTAACGCCAGAGCTTACCTGGAACCAGTTTCGATCCCTCGTGATCCGGACCTTAGGGCCACTTTTGGGTTCCCTCGTCGCCCCCAAAATAATAAAAGTCAACGAGATCAAGTATGAAGGGGATATCAATGTGACCCTCATACAACTCTACAGATACGTGAGGACCACGTATAGCTCTGAAGATGACGAGCAACAAAATGAACTCTTATTCACCGCATTATTAAACATCCTCCCACCCCACATCACCGCCCATCTCGACCCGTACGGCTCATTCGAAGAACATATGCTCTCCATCAGAGAAAGATGCCAACTCGGTTCGATGAATCCCCTATCCACCCCTTCAGCCCCTATCCAAGAAAATAAATGTATTCCTCCACTGAACACTATCATTGATAAGTCCCTCCATCCCCCTAAAGAAAACTCTGTGCACCCTTCCAAAATGACTTCCGGTGAAAGTCCAACCCCAGTGCACTCTTCCTTGCCTCTATCCTCTCTGACCATCCCTAAATTTTCCCCTGCCTAGCCATCCACCAATGATCATCTTCCATCAATTGTGTTACCCCATAAACCCCATCCTTTTTCTATGCCTGCCAACAAACCACAGCACGCAGAAATGGTCACCCCCACAGTCACCAATTCTTTTTCAAATTCACCCCTAAAAAATGCTGGTCAGAAAATGAGCCCCCCCTCCACTCTCTCACATGCCCCTGTCACCCAAGACCAACCTGCACCCCCATCAATCCCTCAACAACCTGTCAGGCCTCTCACTTCCTCATATTCATCACCTGTCCCCCCCTCAAAACTGTCAACCTCCCCCCCCCCCCCCCACCATCATCTCCCCACATGCCCAACCTCGGTGAACCCCTTCAAACACCCGCATCAACCAAGAATGGTACAGCTCCGCCTACCTCCTATTCCCCCCCTCCCTTGTCACCCTCTCCAACATTACCCGAACCGATCTTGAATCCACCTCCAGTAACACCCCCGCTCACCAACCTACCTCTGCCCCATAATCCAGCACCAGAACCAAAAATCTCCATCAATGTCTCCTTCATCCATCCTACCAAATTCCATTGTTTTCCGAGACAAATCTCTTCCGCAACAATCTCTCCAAACTGACCTACTCACCCCATCCCCACAATTTACCTGTCAATCACCCAGACCCCCATCTGTCCAGGATCAATCCTCCCATGTTTCCAGGACAGACTCTGATGTATGTAACAAGAATTCTATCAAATATTTATGTGCACGTGTTTCCAGGGAAAATGCCGACCTATGTACCCAACAATGTTTCCCCCATGCCCCCAGAAATGTTCAGCTATTCCACAACCAACAAAATTCCCCTTGTGACAGTTTTCCGTCAGTAGCTCCCTTCCACCCCCACACAATTCACACCCCTAGAAAACTTCAAAACCCCACACTTGACTCGCCCTCTCATGACAGACAAACTCACCAATCCCAGATAACATCTAAACAGACCGTGACTGACACCAAGATAATTCCCCAAATTCGTCCTTTTAACAACCACAAATCAGTACATCAGTCCTCCCCCAATAACCCATGTTCTATGTCTAACTCTTCCCCCACCAATCCCCCCCAGTCCCACCAACAAATTCCGTTTCCTAGATCACTCACACCTCACCACTCTGATCCTCCCACACGCGCCGTTAATCCCCCCCTCACGCGTGACCCCCACCAAAGTGATTTCCCCCCCCTCATGCGTACCGAACACCTGCTTACCAGTCGGTCTCCCACCATCATTAGCCCAGCTAAACTTTCAACCTCCACCAATTCCCACCCTGCCAGCCTAACCACTCACGACCACAACTCTCTACACAATTCAACCCCTCCCCAGCACCAACCTCATCCGCAACAACAACCCCGACTCGACCTGCCCGTTTCACCTTTAAACCCCCCCTATCACTACTCCCGACCGAAAACATTTAAACCACCCTCCAAAACTGGCCCCGGGCCAGCTCTCACCCAGACCCACATTCCTAACGACAGACCTAACAGTATATCCACCCCTCCCTTCCAAAGTGAAAGTGAACCCCCAAGGTCAAAGCCACAACCACCACCACCAATACACCAGACCTTCACCAAGACTAACGGCGACCCTAAATAACCCCCCCCCCCCCCCCATGATGATGAGGATATTATTGTACTGGAATTTCCATGGGATTTTGTTTTGATTGTTTTCAATTCCTAAGCGATTGGGCATGATTCTACAAATTTACATGTTTTCCATATACTGTATATATTATATATTTGTTGTCCCTTAGTCATACTACTTTTCTTGTTAACCTACACTTTTCTGACTATCTTTTAAATTTGTTTTATACATTGTTAAACACTTTAGCTCTTCTTAATTTTCCTGTGTTCTTAATTATCTGTTCTTTCTTAAATTTACATGTTTTCCATATACTGTATATATTATATTTTGTTCCCTTAGTGATACTACTTTTCTTGTTAACCTACACTTTTCTGACTATCTTTTAAATTTGTTTTATACCTTGTTAAACAGTTTAGCTCCTTAATTTTCCTGTGTTCTTAATTACCTGTCCTTTCGTCAAGTTCTTTTATCATCTTTTCTCTCCTTTTCCAACATCTATGTATTTATTCCCTCGTTCCCTTTTTCTTCTTGAATAGTAACTCTCCTATTAGTTTCCAGTGTCTTAGATACATGGCCTGAGTAATTTTGTTTTCCTAATTTCATTATATTATTCACATTCCAGGATAAAATGTTTTAAGTTTTTGTCTCTCTTTTCTGAACAGTCCGTTGCTAGTCAGGATTACAGTAATCTTCGTCCTCACCGACAGGCTGCCATTTCCCTCCAACCTAACCCCCTCACCGACCTGACCTGGCCCCCCTAAACAAACCTACGTACTCCAACCTTGAGGTACGAAGTCGTACCTAATATAAAGGCGACGGAAGTAAAATACCACAGGAACGCTGTGGTACGAAAATCCTGAGAGCGAAGCCTCCAACCCTAACGAGCCACAGGAACGAAAATCCTGAGAGCGAAACTACCATCCCCAACAAGATCCCAGGCCCCTTTTCCTTTTCCGATTTGGTCTCTCCCCCTCTCTCTCAATTCATTCCACATATTATACGTCTCTCAATCACAGTCTTCTAATATACAAACCACAATTCTTTACTCACTGATATTCTTGATGTACCACCTAAGTATGTATAGATCCCAGGCCCCTTTCCCTATTTTGTCTCTCTCCCTCTCTCTCAATTCATTCCACATATTATACGTCTCTCAATCACAGTCTTCTAATATACAAACCACAATACTTTACTCACTGATATTCTTAACCCTTAAAAAGCGGCTCACCACATAAGTCGAGTTGAAAAAACTGGCAAAAAACGGGTGAAAAAAGGGTGGAAATCGAGTGAAAATGGGTGGGATAGTAATGATCCATACGTCCGACATCTGTGGCCTCCCGGCCCACACTAAATCCAGTTCCCCCACCGCGTGGGAGGATGACAGTGTAACCAATAGTTCGCTAAAAGTGAGCAAGGTAGTAAAATCAGCTAAACTTCCATCTTCGAGGTAACACTGTCAGTGCTCCACGAGTGCTACGTAGCTGTATGTGGCGTCATTGTGTAGCGATTTCCACCTAGTTTTCGGCGCAATACAGTTCCTTTCATACTGATGGTTGATATAGCAGTCAGAACGGCCTGAAAAGGCCCAAAACGGCCACAGAGGGCCCGCTAGACAAGGGTTAATGTACCACCTAAGTATGTATTTAATTATGTAACCACCATGCAGACTATAATACTTTTATTGTGTAGGTTCGAGGCGATCTAAGACACCTTAACTTCCATTTCACACCAAATCAGATCGTGATTACGTCAGCCCTGTATTTAGTTATATAACAATCATAGCCCCCTCAATTCTAACAATTCGATGTCTCTAACCTCCCGTGGTTTTATCCACTAACTATATATTCCCAACCTTTAACCACGACTCTATACACCCGATAACCCTATGCCAGTTATTGTATTGATTTAGGCCTGTTAATTCGGATAAACTCACTATGACCAATCTGCAGGCGATTATCAGGAGAGATGCAGGAAAGCTACCTCGTATCTCCCTTTCCATGACGAGTATAGATATATGTACCCCCGTGCTCAGTCGCCCCCCCCCCCCCCCTTGCCTTGTTCTTCTAGTAACTAAGTGTAAAATGCCCCAGAACGATAAGCCCACCACAGAAGCCACGAGCGAACACCACACAGAAACACCCGAAAGAAAGGTCCGCAGAACGAAAGGACCAGCTGACCGAGCCAACCAGTTTAGACAGGCCCAAGCCCGCAGGGCTAAGCAGCTCCAAACTACACCTGCCTACCCCTTCTAAACACTGACCTTTCCCACACCTCACATACACTACCCCTCGTGTCCTACACCTCTACCTACATGATGACGAACATAAATACACCTTAAAGTTAATACACCCATGCTCTGTCCCTAAGTTTAGGATATTAATATCAACATACCCTAAAATACCTTGTCTTGCCAGACTAAGTTTCTGAAGACCAATCGCCCCATAAATCTATGTATTCAATCCTTAGGTTATTAATATCAACATACCCTAAAATACCTTGTCTTGCCAAACTAAGTTCTGAAGACCAATCGCCCCATAAATCTATGTATTCAATCCTTAGGTTAGTTATTAATATCAACATACCCTAAAATACCTTGTCTTGCCAGACTAAGTTTCTGAAGACCAATCGCCCCCATAAATCTATGTATTCAATCCTTAGGTTAGTTATTAATATCACAACATACCCTAAAATACCTTGTCTTGCCAGACTAAGTTTCTGAAGACCAATCGCCCCCATAAATCTATGTATTCAATCCTTAGGTTAGTTATCTTTATCCACCATTGTGTTCATCTTTTCCATTTACTTTTCCACAATTGTTATACGTCTTCCAATCACCTCCTTCGTATCCACAGTCCACACTACTCCATTTTGCTTCGTGTTCTACACCTCTTACCCGCCAGACTCTACCTACATGATGATGAACAGGAATACACATTCATATTAAAACACCCATGCCCTGTCCCTAGGTTGAGCCAATGCCAACCAGTCAGACAGCCATAAATCTATGTATGTTCTTCCATCCGAGAAGTAGTAGGTTAAAACCCCATGTCCTAATTGATAAGAAACTATGATTCCCACGGGTACACCATTGTATAGATAACCTTTGTTACCATGATCTATCATAGTACCTCGAAACAATAACGAAGCACCCCTACGAACTGCCGCTTTTCTTTGGTCTATATTTCATAGAAAACGCAGTTCCCAGGGACAACTAGACGTACAAGAAATCGTGTCGAATAATAGTGTCCATAACCCCTCGTATTGACGAGTAATAATACACCATGTTTTTCCCTACTTTATCCACAGTCAAGCACACACCTACAGTTAACCTCCTTCTCCCCCACAGCCCCACAGTCCACATGATTCTACCTTTTCCAGACTCATATACCACCCCATAGTTGCATCCCCCGGTAGCATTTGGCTAACGTACTTTCACTGTCCTTTCAAACTCCAATATCAACTGTAGCCTAATGCCACCCACACGCCCGGAGACCTTAGGGTCAAATTTCCACGTAGCCCCCCTGAACTCTCTCCCTCTCATTAACACCCCGCGCTCCTCGATTCTTTTCCGACCTAGCCTCTCCCTCATACCTCTTGAAGATCCTTGATTTTTCCATTGCTAACGCTCTCCAACCTTTTATATATATACTCCTATCCAGCCTACCTTCCCTTAGTAGGCCGGAACAACATTAGAACTTTACTAACCCCTTGCATGCCATCTATTCCCTTACAACCCCTTCACAACCCTGCACCCAATGATCGTCAGTGCGAGGCTAGCCGCCTCGCCAGTAACTAACTTCTATTGCCATACTTCCAGATAAATGTGGCAGAGTTAGCAACCCAGTCTCCACCACATCCAGCAAACCATACAATTAACAACCAACCGATTAAAACCAGCTAGCCTTCGGTTTTGGTATTAAGAACACCCACATCTGTCTCATAAACAGAGGGTTATTACAAACACTTGTGATATGGCAAGCCCCTAGCCACAGCCGCCGGACGACCATCCCAGAGAGAGGGCGCCCAGCTACCCATTTTTACCCACCCGAGGAGGTAGACCCCCACCCCTGCGGAGGTATACCTGACCCTTGTTTTGACTTCCGGGTCATTGCCAGGTAGCACAGGAATTCTTCCTATCGATGAACTAACCATGCATGACTAACACCTTTACTAACCTCTATTAACTCACAATAACCCATTAACCTTTCTTGCATACTCTGATAACTAAATTAGCACCTCAGCTATACCATAGAATGAAGATTGAACAATCTAAGAGAGACGCTCCTATCACAGCTGTCCCAATCCTCCTCGCAAAGTAGATCCAGTCTCCCTCCCCTCAATACTTCCAGTATAGCCAAAATAGTACCTCTTACTAAGGCTCAGTTATATCACAATATGAAGGCTCCCTATAGACATGTGCCACAACAGTAATCACCACCTTACCTAGTCCCCATATCTATTGAGAGCTCAAATAATTCCATAAGACTCGAGATCCCTATGGCCTACAGGGTCCAAAACCGAGCCTATAAACCCAGCTCCAGCCCCCAGTAAAATCAGTTGAAAGATAGACACCAACCCAGGTTGGTCACCAGAGTTAATCTCGAGCTCTATCCTTGTTGGTTGCTGAGAATTGAGTTCCAGAGCTGGCAGACTCCGTGGCAGATTTGGATAGAAGGACCTGTCCACGTATTTGAGAACTTCCTACATATGGACAACCTGGACGGCCGCGGAACCAGTCGTTAGCCCCCAACATCACGGACGCAAGATAACCAGGACCAGACCAATCCAATCCTACCCAAGATTCACTCTATCAGTACTACAGTGTTACAGTACTATTTTGAGACTCACTTATTAATATTTCTACGAAGTGGCTATATCTTTGCCCCAGTATAATTCATATATAACCATTCCATTAGGAAGTGCTAAGCGTATCAGTGTTCATTAATTAACAGGCGATACTAACTCTCGTAATTAACCATATACCCAGATATTATTACATAGAAGTGAAACCCTAGTGATATCTGAATGTTCGCCCACCGATTTGCGTTCTATGTATTTCTGAGACAAGAATATAAAACTTAGATCAGTACCCCCTGAGTTACTAGAATTCCCGTGCTCTAAAATACGCGTGTCTAATCTAGTCTGTGAACTACTACTTGTGCAACAGAGCTACCAGTAATAAATCTAACAGTGAATATGAATCTATAAGTAACATTGATGGTCTTCGGTATATAAACCTGTTAAATAAGCCAGTGATCAGAAGATTAATACCTGAACGTTGGAAGTGGGAGACTAGGCTCCATCCAGATCCACTTATGCTAGTGTTGTTCAATTCTATCATTTGTCTTGCACGAGTATTTCAGAAGTGGTATATCAATAAAGGTGATCGTGTGTCTTGTTACCGTGTGTTTCTTTTGTGTTCTCTATTCCTCATACCTTGTATTGTGCATGCAGCCTTATATACCCAGTCAGTTAGAACTCACATACCCAAGTTAAACCTGTAGAAAAACAGGGCATAACAGATTTAATAGAAATAAATCTATAACGATAGTTTTTCGCTCTTATAGAATCCATTCCGCAGCAAAATATTAACTCTGTCTGTTTTCACCAATAATAACTGCTTTTTATATTTTTTTGTTTTCATGAACGGCAAGAGGAAAGGTTATTCTATAAGATTTCATCAACAACAACAACAAAAATAACAATATGTGGAATTTCACCGTAGGTGAATGCATATCATCAGTCCGCCCGTATTTGCCCTAACTCTCAGTCGGTTTTCACCCATAATATTTGTTTTTTATATTGTTTTGTTTTCATGAACGGCAAGAGGAAATGTTATTCTATAAGATTTCATCAACAACAACAACAAAAATAACAATATGTGGAATTTCACCGTAGGTGAAAGATATCTCACTAGCCTAATAACAAAAATTAACCCACCTGCCGAAGGTGCTCTTTGGCATCGTCATGTTCCCGGAACATCTGAGAGCATCGGCCGAAGGTGCTCTTTGGCA
Source organism: Paralithodes platypus (assembly GCA_032716605.1). NCBI lineage: Eukaryota > Metazoa > Arthropoda > Malacostraca > Decapoda > Lithodidae > Paralithodes > Paralithodes platypus. Next base: position 5,596,454 of record CM064501.1, read on the forward strand.
TCGTCGATGTTTCCGGAACATCTGAGAGCATCGGCGACGGTGAGTATGGGTGAGTATCCATGCAGCGTTGCAAAAGTTTTTTTGTGCAAAACCATCCGCGATGTCTCGCCGATGTCGCAGATGATCGCAGAAACCCTTCGGCGATGCTCGACGATGCTTGCGAGGATAACCGATCATTGTGAGTCCTCGTCCAATATTTTGAACTGTGCGAACATTGTGCGACGACCCGCGAGGGTCCTTGCGAGGCCTGAGAGGCCTTGAGAGTCAAACGATTTTTTATGAGAGGTGTTGAGACATGTCATGAATGTGCCAATTTATTGGTTTCCGCGTCGTGACTTGTCTCACCAGTGGGAAAGGGGCATAAGAGGGTGTACGAGAGCGAGGTGGAAGGACAGAGAGGGAGATGTAAACCGAAAGAGAGGTGGAAGGATGGAGTGAAGTATATGGATGAAGGCGGTGCTGGTTGGGAGGAGGGGAGTCGACTGACTGGGGACAAAGGTGCATGAGGGCGTTTCGTTCGTGGCCACCTCTTCGGGGATCTCGGCGTCAGGCAATAGAATAGATAGATAGATAGATGTCCAAATATCACGAAACAAGTTAATAAGATGAAGGAATGATAATTATGATAGGCCACAGTGGAAAGCATTAACTCTTCCTGTACCAACGTTTTATTCTAAACTTTATTTCAGCAATATTAACGCGATTTTATGAAGATTACAAAGGATATGTGGTAGCTAAAAGGATTAACTGACATGGTTCGTAGCCATGAAATTGGTATACGTCCTTCCTAAACTGAATTAAATTACCTAATAGTAGTCAGAATAAAATGAAAAGGATATCACCGGTACTTGATGGGATAGCACTCTAAAAATCCCATCGCCAAGCGACTAAGGACATAATTATGGCACCGAGTCTTAGTCAATACTGTTCAAGAAAAAAACAAAATAAATACAAATAAAAACGGAAGTTAGATATCATTAAGAATGCGAAGATGAATAAGGAAGGGCATGATACGGTCAATAGAATAAGAAGGGGACTCGAAAGAATATCAGCAAGACGCGGTGGGCAGTACAATGGAAAAGGAAAGGGAATATGACAGTTTCATGATCGTTATAATAGGATAGGCTACTATTTGATGATTTCTCTATAAGTATGGTGTTAAACACATCATCATACAACATATCATATATAATTCCACCAACCCAATAACCAAATATTTTGAATTAATTAAATCACAAATAGTACTATGGCATATAACTAAATGAGATTTTTTTTTTTGCCACAAGGCGGCACAGATTTAGGAATTAGATAAATCCTTTCAGTCATATTAGAGTTTAGGTTTCAGTCTTCAAATCGTTCAGAAGTTATATAATCACTCAAATGTATAACTTTACTTATAACTTATAACGGAACCCTGAGGCACACCTTCTATCTGAGGGAATAACCGAGAAAACGAGGAATTCACCCGGACACGAAAAGAACGAGAAGAAAGGAAATTACGAGTAAAGACGCCCATATTACCGCGGATATGAAAAGAACGGAGTTGGCATAAAATATGATGCTTCCACGTGGAGTCGTACGCCTTCTCGAGATCGAAGAAAAGAGCAAGAACTGACTCATGGCGAGCAAAAGCAGACCGGACGTAGTTCTCCAAACTAAGTAAAGGGTCGATAGTGGACCGAGCACGCCGAAAACCAAACTGGGTCGAAGACAAAAGCTGACGTGACTCGAGAAGCCACATCAGGCGGACATTAACCATCCATTCAAACAGCTTGCATAATAGCAACTCGTCAAGACAATAGGGCGATAGTCTTGGGGCGAGAAACCCGACTTACCAGGCTTAAGGAAAGGAATAGTAAGAGCAGAACTCCATGCAGGAGGGAAAACACCAGACGACCAAACCTTATTAAAAATAGCCAATAAAAATACCAAAGCCTCAGAGGAAAGATGCTTAACCCTTCTTTAGCGGCGCGCATCATATGTCGAGTGAAAGAAATTTGGACTATGTGGCGGCTCACAACATAAGTCGTGTGGCATTTTCAGCACGTAATGTTGCTGAGAGAGAGAGACAAGTGGTGGCAGGAGAGTAGCGAGCGTATGACTGCTCTAGACCACCGCGGTGGACCAACTGACATGAATCCCACCCTCCTCCACCCTCTCACACTCGCTACACAGTGAATTGTTTAGGGAAAGTACCGAATTACATGGTTTTTGCACTCGTGTTGCGCGATTGTTGCAAGAGAACTAGCGGTCATACAAGGATCGTTGGGGTGTCATTGGAAAGCTCTGTTTATGCCCTTTCAGGAATAGATACTTGTTTTACGCTCTGGGTCTTATTTAGGCATGAAAATGATCACGTAAACAGCCCTATTTTGGGTAAAAACACCCGCTGGTGGCTACATATTATTTACCGCCTAGGCCGCTCGTTAGGTGTTAAGCATTAAATAATGGACACCATCAAGACCCTCAGAAGTAGCCTTACAGGCACGAAGAGCGGAGAGCAACTCACGTGAAGAAAACGGAGCATTGTACGACTCTTCCAAAGACAAAGTGAAAACAACTGGAGAAGTCTCTGCAACGGCTTTAAGTGAATGAAATTCTGGAGGGAGATGAGAGCCACTACTGACTGAGCTAAAGTAGAGACCCAAACGATCGGCAACTGCCTCCGAGTCAGCACCAGACTCCCCATCAACATGAAGCACAGGAGAATGAGGAGGTAAACGCTTGCCCGAAATCTTGCGAATGCGTTTCCAGACGGACTGACCAGGAGTAAAGGATGTAATGCAGGAAACATAGGACACCTAACTTTGACGTTTAGCAGACCTGGCTGTGCGACGGAGGAAGGCAGACGCTTTACGAAAAAGTATAAAAGAACGATCATGAGCGGGAGTAAAACGCTTACGACGAAAGCTCTTCCAAGAAGCCCGTTTAACGCGGAGAGCCTTGGAGCAGTCCGGGGACCACCAAGGAACACATTTTGACGTGAAAGGACGGGAAGTCCGAGGAATAGAGACTAAGGCAGCACTCAAAACTGTGACCAGAAAAAAGGCCAGTAAATCATGTACAGATGAAAAATCAGATGGAGGTAAGGAAGAGATAGATAGCGAAGCAAAAGAAGACCAGTCCACACGCTGGAAGCATCAACGAGGAGGGCCAGGGACAGGAGAATAGGAGGTAGGAGAGAGCAGAACAGGGAAATGGTTGCTATAGAGAGAATCCTCCAAAACAGACCAATGAAAAAGAAGAGACCACGCGAGGTAATGACAGAATCACCCCACAGGGTGTGCCTACAATTATAATCACCTAGCAATAAAAACGGAGGAGGTAGCCGAGCTAAAAACATGGTAAAAGAGCCAAAATTGACGGGAACAGAAGGAGAAAAATAAAGAGAAACAACCGTAATCCAACTACCAAGAAAAACCCTAACAAAGCAGCAAGGGAGAGAAGTAGGGCAGGAAAACTCTTCATAAGGGACAGAGTGGTGAAGGAGAATACAAGTGTCTGAAAGAGAACGAGGAGAACTGATAAAACGGTAGCCAGGAACAGGAATCGGAGGAGAAAGAAGACGAGTTTCCTGGAGACAAACAACCGTAGGAGAATGGGAAGAGAGTAAAAAACGCAAATCGTCTCTCTGAAGAGAAAAACTGCGAAGGTTCCATTGCAAAATGGACATACTAAAAAACACTAAAAAGAAAGTACGAGAAAATAAACTTTAAAAGAGAGAATAAAAACGATATATACAAACACATATCAGAGAGGTGGAACAAATACACGCCGAACTAAAGAGGAACAAGGGAGGAAAAAGAAAAAACAAAGCAAAACCAAAAGAGAAGAAAGTAACGGAAAAATAGAAGAAAACAAAGAAAGGACAAAAATTAGAAAACAACAAAAGTAACACACAAGTGGGAAGAAAATATATACACTATATACAACACAGACACACAAAATACAGCAAACAGTGTGAAAGACGCATACATACAAGAGGAAAGAAAGAGGCACAAAGAACAAGAAAAATAAGAACACACAGACTTATGTACAACTAAGAAAAGACTGATGAGGTTAACGGTGAGTAATAATGGAAGGAATGGGCGACGAGGAAGAACAAGGAGGGAGAGGGGAAGACTGAAAACCAGGCGGCATAGGGAGGCTTAATAGGGAAGGAGAAGAAGAGATAGGAGGGCTAGAGGGAGAGGGAGGAAGGGAAGAGGAGGGAGGGGGAAGGACGGGAAGATGAGGGTCGGGAGGATGAGGAACGAGTAGGAGAGGCCCAGGGGGGGGGGAAGGCCAGAGGAGGGAGGGAGAGCGGTAGGGGAAGGCGGGAGAGGGGTAGAGGGGAGCGTAGAAGGGATGGGATGAACGTCGGCAGAAACGGAAATAGGCGGCGGATGAGAAGAAAGAATATACTCCTCAATCTTGGGCAAAGATTCAAAGGATTAGTCTAAGGAATCGGGGGGTTGGACACAGGAAGAAGAAAGAGGAGAAGGGGGGGAGGAAGGAGGGAGCTTTTTCTTCTTTCCACTGGGACTCGGGCTCCGCACACTGTGGAGGCGGTCCCTGCGTTTTGAAGAGGATGCGGGCGAGGAAGAAAGGGAGGAACGGGCAAATGTTTCAAAACTAGTTTGGTAGAGGAGGAAGGAAGCCGGGAGGGAATCTTGGAACTACGAGACGAAGACGGAGGAAGAGAGCGAGGAGGAGGCTTCGGACGAGAACGCTGGTGGACGGGGCGTTGAGACAAACCGGAAGAAGTGGAACGAGGAAGAGTAGCAAAAGGAGGGGGGGCAGAAGTGGGAGTAGAAGAGTTAAGAACAGAGAAAGAGTTAAATAAAGGGAGAGAACACGAAGAGACAGCCAAGGGGACGGAGGAGACAGAAGAAACTGAAGGAGGAGAGGAAGAAGGATGAGAAGAAGGGACAGACGATGGAACCGGAGAAGTAGAGGTAGAGGAGGACGAGGATGATGGAGGCGCAACGGGGGGGGGGCGGAAGAAGCGGAGGAGACGGGAGGGTGAGATAGAACAGTTGAAAACGGATGAGGTGAGAAGCCCAGGCGGCGAGCTGCCTGACGAGCTGCAGAAGGAGTAAGGCCGTGCATCGTCTTAAGGATCGTAACTTCAGAATCGAATTTGAAAACGGGACAATCTCGGGAATCAGCGGAATGGGAGCCTTGACAGTTTAGGCAGCAACGTATCGGAAACCGGCAGTCACCAACGAGATGGCCAGATTGTGCGCAGCGTGGGCACCTAGGGCAGTCGGGAGTGGAAGAGCGACAATACTTTACAGGATGTCTGAAGCGCCAGCATCCGCGACACTGCTGAAGAGTGTGGTAGGGACTCGGTGACGGTCAGGCGAGTACCACCGACAATAACGTGAGAAGGGAGAGACCAACCATCGAACGTGATTTTGGCGATATTGGCGGGATGGCGGCGATTGTTGCGAGGTGGGATGGTGTAGCAGACAAGACTAACCACGACATGGTCTTGAGCAACAACAATATTCTTAATAAGGTCGGCGCAGTCCGCGAACTGCCGACCACCGAGACGGATGGAAGGAGGGATCAGGACGGTACCCGTACAAGAGTTCAGCCGTTGGTCTTTATTAAGGGCTGGGATGGAAGTTCCGGAGAAGTCTACAATCGTCGATATAGCAGCAGCCTGACGTTCGTTCTGGACCGTAACCAGACGGGAGTCATCATGGCGGGAGTGGAAGGTGACATCCCTGCCCACCTGCTGAAGGAGACGTAGGTGGAACAGGAGGTCATCTCCGGCAAGATGAGCCGAGGCGGGGACTGAAAAGAACTTAATAAAGTCAGCAGGGGCAAAGAGAGAGGATAAAGGGAGAACAGAAGAACGAGGGTGAGGAGCGGAAGCAACGGGAGGAGAAGGAAAAGAAGAAGAATGTGGAAAAGGTGGGAGATACGGTTCGTAAGTGACTATACGAGAGGACGGGGAAGAAACCGAGGAAGGGGATGAGGACGAGGGAAGAAGATTGGAAGAGGAAGCAGAGGAGAGAGCGAACGGTCGAACGGAAGAGGGCTGATCAGGCAGAACGGAGTGGGACACGGAAGAGGTCAAAGGGGCAGGAACTGAGTGAGGGGCTTGGGAGGAAGCGAATGTAGAGGAGGTAGACGCGCCAAGAGAACTTGGCACGAATAGGCTCGGAACTGTATGTGGAGCAGAGGTCGTATGGATGATCATAGACAGCGTAGGGGTCGGTAAAGGACCCGGAATAGCGGTAGACAAAGAGCTACCACCAACCGAGGAGAGGACGGGCAAGGAAGGAGAGACAAACACATCAGCCATATCATCGCCAGCGCCGGTGATCGAAGATCCAGAAGAAGGCTCCATAATACGAAGGTAACATGGTTCATCCGGGAGAAGCTCCACACCCACCACGGAGTCACAAATTAGAGGACAAGGTACATGCCCTAGGAGTCTAACCCGGATATACACCCCAACCCCCTGCGCCTAATGAATGGTCAACTCGTCAGTTTCGGGTCCAGCACAGAGGGCGAGATTTGACGATAAAAGTTTCCCCTCGTGCGGGCACATCAGGTACTACAGTTCTACGGCTGGAAGGGAACGCCATCCACATCCACCCTCCACCAAAGCATAAAGAATAGTCCAGTCGGCAACGATAGAAGAAGGGGAAGTAAAGAAAAGGACAAAGGGAGAGGGGGGAAAAAAAGACAGAAAAGAGGTACCTCGCAGGCTTCTGGAAACCAACGAGGAGGGAGGTCTTAGCCCACGAGGTCGACGGGGCCCCCCCCAGGAACAGAGACCACCGGCCACGCTTCAAGCCCCGCCACCGCAACAAGGTGGCACCCTAACGGCGGGATATGCAATTAACCCTCTCCGACATGTGACGCGATTTTGAGCCGATTAGGGATACTTTAAAGCCTTTGTTACCATCAGGGGTATTTAGAAACCTTTAGTTTAGTTACTTCAACCTCTGCAGTTGTCTTTGAGTTAGCTGTGGGCAGAAAACTAATTTTGGAGAGGTAATTATAAGAGTGAGAAAACTCTATTTCTTATTGCTAATCTGGGCAAGCTCTGCGTCATATGAGTCTGAAGGGGTTAAAGAGATTCTGGTGATATGGAAATGACAACGCCAGAACAGTACTGTACTGTGATTCAGGGTAAAGTCTCGATCCCCAGAATAAAATCAACCCAATCAAAGCTGCAACTATATAGGGCTATGTTTGATGGAGAGCTACTATTGCTCGTTCTATAATTTCAACTCTCCTTTTCTTCAGATAGTGAGCAATTTTGTTTTCAAAGACATATTTTGCAATAGTTTTATGGAAGGAATAACATAACTTGTATGTTCTTCTTGTAGTATTTTTTTTTTTTTTTTTCTGCAAGAGTTATTTTTTTATTGGTAATGCTACGTGAAATGAGATAAGCATCTAATAAAATGGCCATGCTGAGTCGATCACGGGTGGAAAGCGTGAGGTGTTAAACCAGTGGGATCAGGTGGAACAATGGGAGAGTCATTAGGATGCCTGGAGGGTTGAGGGAGGGGAGGCTTATCAGTGCTATATAAAATTATATAGTGGTGACCTTTGAACTCACGGTATAGTAACTCACACAGTGACTTCACGCTCAACCATGGTACCGTCATAATATAAGATATAGTTGTCGGAATAACGTTGATTATTCTATAAGCGAATATTTAATGAAATATTCGTATACCATCGTGGCTTGTTTGTTGACATAGGCACTGCTATAGTGTTCTCTCTGGCCGTCAGAGGGCACCACCGTCCGTTCTGCTCCCCCACTCCAGTCACTACCAACATTTCGCTTCGTAGAAATCTCCGATTCCCTCTTCGATTCTTAGCTGGCCATATACTTATATAAATCATCTCTCCACATTCCCTAGGCCTTCATACACCCTCACACGCCATCACTGGGTGAAAGTTGATGAGTGTCTGGCAGCAAACTACGTGAATTTAAAGGATGTTGAGCAAGGGATAAGCGAGACTCCGTTTAGGCCTACCTTTTCTCCCGACCGACGAATCGAAAATCACCAACATCTTCGAAATATCTCTTCATATAAACTACACATATATCAAATAACAATGCTAACATGTAGATTGGGTCCTACTACAATAACATTATCGATATAAATCGACGTTACTCTACATATTAGGTAATTAGGTGAACAAAAATATCATCGCATTTCCGCGGTAAAATTTGAAGCGACGTCGGCTATATACTACCTCATAGCCGTATATATAATATTCATATGCAATAAATAACAACTTTAGCAAATAGACTGGGGTCCTGTCACACTATATATGTCTATGTTTATCCATGTAACTTTACATTTTCGGTGGAAAACGCAATATACTGATCCTGTTAGAAGACCATATTTAGGCTAGTCGAATGATCACCATATTCTGTTGTTGGTTTCAATATATCCAACGTCGGTCTTTATACCATGTTCACATCCACTAACCGTGCAATATCTTGCCTTCCCCATGTTATGATAACAACAATGTTTAGGGCAATGGAGTAAATGTATTTCCTGGACATAAGAACACGATCAGCTCACAGTTCAGTTCAGTTCAGTTGATGTTCGGAAAGACTAAGCCTTTACAACGGCGCTTTCCTAGGGTTTTGGTTTTAGTTTTATCAACTCTGCGTAAGCAGAGTTTAGTATCGCCCCCCCGTATAGTGGGTACCACACGAAACAAATGTCTGTCGTCGTCGTCGTCGTTGTCGTCGTCGTCGTTGTCGTCGTCGTCCGTCTGTCTCGGAACTCCTCCTAGACAGTTGGACGGATTTTCACCAAATTTCACACGAACATTTGTTGCGTGAATGCAAAAGTCAGTCAAAAAAGATTTTTTGAATTTATGCAATAGTTATGATTTTAGGTCCAAAATATGGTTCCCCCCCCCCCCCCCCCCAGCAATGATGGCGTTCTTATTGTGTCAGCCCCGAAGGGGCTCACACACTAAGAACGCATTCGTTCTGGGAGCGAAAACATCTCGCTATGCATTTGCTAGGTTAAGTTAGTTTAGTTGGCATTAGAAGTGATGGTAGTAATATTTGGATTTATGGTGATAGTAGTGATAATAGTGATAATTGTAGTGATGATGGTTGTAGTTGTATTGATGATGATTACAGTAGTGATGATGATGACAGTAGTAGATAATAGATGGTGACAGTAGTAGTAATGATGGTCATAATAGTAGTGATGATGGTGACAAGTAATGATGATAGTTGTAGTGATAATAATGACAGTAGTGTTGATGGTAGTGACGATGGTGTGAGTATTAGTGATGATGGTGAGTAGTAGTGAGGATGGTGAAATGTGTAGTGATGATGACGATAGTTGTGGTGATGAAGTTCATAGTAGTGGTGATGATGGCAGTAGTAGTGATGATGGTGACAGTAGAATAAATTATGGTAATATTTGTGACAGTAGTAATGATGATGGTTATAGTAGTAGTGATGATGTTAACAGTAGTAATGATGATTGTAAGATGGTGGTGATGATATTAGTAATGATGGTTGATAGTTGTAGTATCAATGATGATAGTAGTGATTAAGATGCTAGTGACAATGGACAGTGATGATGGTGAGAGTAGTAGTGATAATTGTAATTGTAGTAGTGATGATGATCATAGTAATGGTGATGATGACAGTACTTGTGATGATTGTGGCAGTTGTAGTGATGATGGCAGTTGTAGTGATGATGGCAGTAGTAGTGATTATGTTGATTGTGATTGATGATGGTATTAGTAGTGATGATGGTAACCCATCGCAGAGTTGGGTATGCCGTTTTGATTTTGGGCAAAACGGCACGTCTACTTTATTTATTTATGAGTCGTGCTCTTTCACTGTGGTTCTTTTATAAGTCGCTCATGTTTCCTCCAAATCTTGTAGATGACATTTTTGGTTCTTGTAGTATATTCTTCATAAAAAAACAGTCTTCCTAGTAACTCATCCTCGTCTTCGATGTAGGGTTGTTGCAGCAATGGCTCCTCTATTCTCTCCTCCGTTAATTTCCTGCACCATAGTACAAAGTGCTTTAGATTCTCCATCGCTGCTCCACACAAGTCACATTTAGTATCGCCTCCACTGTGTCTGTTTCTATCTTTGAGCTGTAGGTTGTTGGTTCTTCCTTTGAAAAAGATCACTGATGCTGGTCGGTTGTCATACTCATATAGTCTCTCTTCTCCTTTGATTTTCTGCTTCCAAGTTCTGTAGATCTTCAGACTAGATTTTTTGTTTAGTTCCCTTTTCCACATTTGAGTATCCCAGTCTTGTATTTTAATTTTTAGTTCGTTCTTGGTTATTGTCCTTAGTTGCTTGTAGTCCGTCACTGTTTTTTATGTGATTCTTGATGATCTCTATCCAGTAATAGTTTTTGAAGGTCTTCCCTTCTTGTAGTACTCTCCTCAGTAGCTCGTTTTCCTCTCCTTTCTCGCATTCTATGTATTGTAGATATTTAATTTGTCCTCCTATATCTCTTGAAGTCATTGACGATGATCCAACTTCTCCCCTCAGAGCTGCAGTTTGGGCATACATTGGTGCACCAAGAATCTGTTTATATACTGAGTTCTCTATGGTTTGTAATTTTTGAATTTCACTCTTAGTGTATCCAAGGATGCTTGACCCATACAGGATTGTCGGTAAGGCGATACTCTTCCAGTAGGTTTTCCCAATTAAGATCTTGTTGCAGCTTTGCGAGATGATTGGATAGTTACCATATTTAGCAGGGACAGTATGGGTTTCTGCTCTCAGGGACGTCACGGGGATCGATAGTGGTTCCAGTAATACGCTTGTGCCCCTACCTTTCTATTGTCTTTATATCGTGTTTGAACTAGCCAAGAAATGTCACACCTACACTCTAGGGAATGTCCATGGGAAATCTATTGGTAGGCATATTTCGGAAATTTGCTGAAGTTTTACTCCACAAAATTAAAAGAAGTAAAATAAATATAGTGGAGTAAAAGTACAAGTAATTCTTATAAGTACTACTCAAGTTAGAGTAAAAGTACTGGGCAAAAAATCTACTTTTTTAAAAAGAAGATGCTGAAAAAATATACTTAAGTACTGTACTTGAGTAAATGTATTTCATTACCTTTACACCCCTGGACTAATAGTTTACACGAGACGCTCAGTTCCATGTCGTTCACATAACAGAGAAAGAGTAAGGGACCAAGGATGCTTCAGTTCCATGTCGTTCACATAACAGAGAAAGAGTAAGGGACCAATGATGCTTCCCTGCGGGGCCCCACAGTTAATTGGCATTGGATCTGATAAATTATCATCAATGTTGACGCTTTGTGTTCTACCACTAAGATAAGATTTAAACCAGTTCACAGACCCAATGCCCATTGCTTGTAGTTTATTACAGAGGATATTATGGTCTACTGTATCAAACGCTTTCTGTAAATCAAGAAGAACCATGCCGGTGTAGTTACCTTTAAACATTTCTTTACAAATGTGAACTGTTAAGTGAATGAGACAAGAGTCTGTTGAGTACATACCTCTGAAACCTGATTGAAACATGTAGAATAGATAATTTTCTTTGAGGTAATGTTTAATTTGGGTGTATACAGCTCTTTCAAGGATTCTTGATACAATACATAATTTGCTAACATCTAATTTGTTTCCTTTCTTGAATATAGGGGTTATTCCTTAAGTTTATCAGGTACAGTGTTGGCATTTATTGACAGGTTGATGATGTGGTGCCTTCTGCGTGTCGTAAGAGGCGACTAAAGAGGTTGGGTCGGTGGGCTTGCGACCCTCACCCGGAAAAAAAAATATGTAGCAACGATAAACGAACAACCAGCCTCGGATGCGGACGGACCCTGTGTTGACGAACCCCGACCGACTATGGACAAGCTTACGGATATTCTGAGAATAGGTACATGGAACATGAGTGGCATGAATGATGGCACAAAAGAGAGAGAGGTACTGGAAGTGTTAATGAATGCCAGGCTGGATGTATGTGGAATGACGGAGACCAAATGGAATGGTACAGATGTGAGAGAGTGGGAGTGTGGAATGGGTGTGTGTGCTGGAGTGAGTGAGGGAGCAGCGAGAGAAGGTGCGTGTTTGTTTGTAAGTAACAAAAGGAAGGAGTGTGTAAGAGAATATGGGTCTGAGGGTTCAAGGATTGTGTGGGTGAGAATGAAAGTAGGAATACAAACGTGGGTGATTGTGTGTGTGTAAGCTCCGACAGAGGATAAACTTGTAAGAGAGAAAGAGGAGTTCTGGGTGAATGTGGAGGCGTGCCTAGATAAGTTTGACAAGAACGAAAGAATATTTCTGATTGGGGATATGAATGGTAAGGTGGGTGATAGGAAAGTTGATGGAGTGGTGGGAGGGTGGGGGGTACCGTCAGAGGTGAATGGGAATGGAAGTGCACTTGTGGACGTATGTGTGGGGAGGAGGTTGAGGATAGCCAACACCTTCTTCCGACACAGAATGATACACAGGTACACATGGAAATTGGTGTGTTCCACAGTGGTGGAACGAAAGTCACTGATTGATTATATATGTGTGGATGAAAGAATTAAGAAATCTGTGATGGATGCTAGGGTGTATAGGGGTATTGGAGGGGGTCTGTCTGATCATTATGCAGTAGTAGCTAAGATTAGGATACAAAAGAAGTGGGTGAGGAGAGCTGGAGGGAGGCGAGAGGAGGGTGGAGAGGCTACAGGAGGAGGAAATCAGGGAAGAGTACAGGAGAGCAGTAGAAAGATGACTAGGTGGGTTCGACCTGGAAGATATGGAGGAAGTGGAGGAGATAAGCAAGGTGTTTAACCTGACAAGCGCGATATAGACCTAGGTGCTAGGGTAGTTATTTGTGCATTTCTAGCCCTGGATTCTGACAGAATTAGTTATATTTACAATATAAACCATTATTTGTTTTCGGTATGCTTTTATTTTACATATATGATGTATATATGAACCTTCAAGAGTGCTAAAATAAGTGGGAAAAGCATTTGGGTGGTGAAAAACGAAGATATTGGCCACCCGGTCATAATCTCAGGCGAGAGAGAGCCACAGGCAGCCCTCCCCTCTCGCTGTCTGGGAGTCAACTGAGACGAGCGGGGCGGTGTGTGCCGGTGTCTGGGTGTTGCATAACGATCTTTTATGCAACCCACTTGTGCTACATTATCGCGGGAGAGAAAAATAACCGATAAATGATGATAATAAGTGGATAAATAGGTGATAATTGAGGAGGGGGGGGAGGGGGGAATAAGGTGGGGAAGGAGGGGAGGGGGAGGGGTGAGAAACACATGGATGAGTACTAGAGGTGAATTATCTCACCTAGAGACAAAATCCTTTGTTTTGATAGGCCCTTTTTTTTTTTGGAAGGCTTTTTTTATGGTCTTGCTTCCGTGAGGCCTATCGCGTTCCCTATAGGAAGCCTTCCGTGAGGCCTATCGCGCTTGCCGGGTTAAGGAAGAGATCTGTGCAGCATGTGAGGAGGTGTGTGGCCTGAAGAGAAGAGGGAGGGGAGTGAAAGGTACAGCATGGTGGACAGAAGAGGTAAAAATAGCTGTGGAAGACAAGAAGAGAGTGTATAGAGAGTGGTTGGGTAGTAGAGGGAATGAAGATTTGGAGAGGCAGAAACGAGCGAGGTACGTGGAGAGAAAGAGTGATGAAGAGAGTAGTGAAAGAAAGTAAGAGTAGAGTAGATGAGGAATTTGGAAGGAATCTGAGTGTAAAATGGAGGGAGTGTAAGAAACTGTTCTGGAAAGAAGTCAAGAAAGTTAGGGAAGGTAGCAAGGAAAACAGTAAGGGTGTGAAAGATAAGAATGGGAGAATGCTAGCCGAGAAGCAAGAGAGAGTCGAAAGATGGAGGGAGTTCTTCAACGAGTTGCTAAATGTAAGGAATGAAGAGCCAGCAAGCATAGTTGGATATGGTATGGGAGGGAGAAAGGGAGAAGTAGTGGAGCAGGAGGTCAGAAGTGTGGGAAGCCATGAAAAGAGTGAAGTTGGGGAAAGCACCAGGAACAGAGGGAGTGTGTGGGGAAATGTTTAGGTATGGTGGTGAGATAGTGATCGAATGGATATGGAAAATGTGCAAACTAGCATGGGAGAAGGGAAATGCACCCGATGACTGGAAGACTGGCATAATAGTCCCCCTATATAAGGGCAAAGGGGAAAGAGGAGTGTGTGGTAACCACCGAGGAATATGCCTTTTAAGCGTAGTAGGGAAGGTGTACAGTAGGGTAGTGATTGAGAGAGTGAGAGTGAGAACGGAGAAATGGATGGGCGACGAGCAGGGAGGTTTTAGGAAGGGAAGAGGATGTGTAGATTAGATTTTTACCCTGAATTGTGTTGTGGAGAAATATCTGGAGAAGCAACAAAAGGTGTATGTTGCCTTTATGGACTTGGAGAAGGCCTATGACAGAGTGGATAGAGAAGGCATGTGGAAAGTACTTGGAATATACGGAGTAGATGGCAAGTTTCTGAAAGCAGTGAAGAGCATGTATGAGGGTGCAAAGGCAGCAGTACGTGTGGAGAATGAGCAGAGCGAGTTCTTTGACCTGAGTGTTGGGTTGAAACAGGGGTGTGTGATGTCCCCGTGGTTGTTTACTGTATATATGGATGGAGTCATGAAAGAAACACTAAGAAGAGCAGTGGATGTTGGTGTATCGCTGAAAAGGGAGGGAAATGAGTGGAAGCTGCCTATACTGCTGTTTGCGGATGATACAGTTCTGATGAGCGATAATGAATGGGAGTTGCAGGGTCTGGTAAATGAGTTTGGAACAGTGTGCAAAAAACGGAATTTGAAGGTAAATGCGGGGAAGAGCAAGGTTATGGTCTTCGAAAGGGGTGAAGTCCCAGAGTGTGAGATGAAGTTGAACGATCAGGCTATGGAGATCGTCAGCTCTTTTAAGTATCTAGGCAGTGTGTTGAGTAAAGATGGGACTATGGATGAGGAAGTGCGGGAGAGGGTACAACAGGGGAAGAGGGTTGTAGGAACGTTGAAAGCAGTAACAAGAAATAGGGTGGTCAGTATGGAAGTGAAGAAGTCCTTGCATGACAGTGTGGTAATCCCGACACTAACTTACGGAAGCGAAGCATGGACGTTCAGGAAGAGACTCAGACCAAGAGTGAGAGCGGTGGAAATGAGTTACTTGAGAAGTGCGTGCGGAGTTACATGGAGGGATAGACAGACGAATGAGGAAGTAAGAAGGAGGTGTGGTGTGGAGGTAGATGTGCTGGAAAGTGTAAAAAGGAACAACTTGAGATGGTTCGGCCATATGGAACGTATGGAAAGCGAGATATTGACTAAGAGGGTGTACGAGAGCGAGGTGAAAGGACAGAGAGGGAGAGGTGCACCGAAGGAGAGGTGGAAGGATGGAGAGAGGAAGTATATGAATGAAGGCGGTGCTGGTTGGGAGGAGGGGCATCGACTGACTGGGGACAGAGGTGCATGGGGGCGGTTCGTTTGTGGCCACCCCTTCGGGGATCACGGTGTCAGGCAATAGATAGATAGATAGATGGATGATGTGGGTTAGGGGACCTGCGATACCAATAGCTCCATCCCGTAGAAATTTGGCAGGAATTTTGTCTGGTCCTGTACTTTTGTGTACATTTAGATTACAGAGCTCCTCAAATGTGTATTTTGGTGCAATATTTTGCAATCCAAATGTGTTCGGGTGTATGCCTTTATCCCTGTAGAAATTTTGAAAGGTGGCAGTGGTTGTGGTGTATTTATTGAGAGGTTGCGGTAGGTTCTGTGCAAGTGTGTTTGCTATTGAGGTGAATAAAGAGTTGAAGTAGGTTGAAATTTGATGTTTATTATGGCAAACCTGATCATTAATTTTGAGAGCAATATTAGTGTTAGATGAATCCCTTGCCTTGTTACTGTAGCCCGTTGATTTTAAGTGCCTCCATAGTTTTGGGGGGTTATTCTGATATTCCTCTGCCTTACTGTGGAAATATTTAGATTTTGCTGATTTAACCCACTAAGCCCCTGCGACGCACTGTTTGCGTCCAAAATGTTTGTAACGCTAAAACCCAGCATCACATAAGGTGCGTCCTGGTTAATTACTCCTGTCCTATGGCACCTAGAGGGCTCAGATTTGTATGGGAACTGTGTAAGTATCCCACGGAACAATGCCGATGGTTGAAAACTCTCAAAGTCCATCCGCGTATGCGTGAGCGTGCAAAAACCTGTTTTTGCCTGTTTTTGCCTACCAATTTCCCCTCTTGTAATTCCGACTTTCGGGCGCACCGTAGGACCCCTTGATGACCTAGGGGATCGTTTTTTGGGGGGTTTTCCTTCATTCCTAACCCATTCCTGGTGTTTTCTGGAGAAAAAAAATTGTTTCACAACCTGCCGGTCCTGGGTGGTACATTTATTATTAACTAGCTGGGGCTCAGTGGGTTAATTTTCCTACTTAGTTTATTCCTAACCCTGTTGGACTCCTGTTTCAGACCTTCATCTTGTCTATGTTTCACTAGCCTTTTTAACAGTTTGTCTCTATGTTCTAGAAGGTGTAGTATGTCATTGTTAATCCATGGGTCTGACCTTGCTTTAATTCGTATATTTTTCAGAGGAGGTATTTTGTCTAGGATGCTTGTGATGATGGTTCTGAAGCCAACCCATGCGTCATTAACGCTTATACTTCCAAACACTGGAGACCAATCTGTATTCCATAAAATTTCCAAAAAAGTTTCTTTGCTGTAGTTTCTGAGTGACCTTGTTCTAATGACCTTGTGATTCTCTAAGGTAATTTTTGACGTTTTACGTGTGCAATACGTGACAAAGTGATCAATTATCCCCGTTTATATAACCCCTGATTGTGATATGTTGTCCTCTCTGTTACAATTTACATGGTCTCGTATTGTAGCAGTGTTATAAGTGATACGTGTGGGGGTTGTGATGAGCTGTTTGTGATTTTGCATTGTCAGTGTGTGCCTATAATCTCGCACAAGCCTATTATTTCGTTGTTTGTAACACAAGTTAAAATCTCCTAGTATAATTTATTCATTCCGGGGGCATAGTAGTGACAGAGTTCGTTCAAATTTGTTCAAGAATTGTGTGTCGTCTGGTGGCGATTGTGATGGGTTTTGTTCTAGGCAGGTGTAAGTCAATCCAAAGAGCTTCGTGGTTTTCTATGTGAAGATCATTCCTAACTGTGTGTGGTAGGTTGTTTCTTACATACAGACATACTCCTCCCCCTTGTCTATTACGATAATTTCCAACCATATTGAAAACTTGAATGGTTATTTCACCATCGTTTATACTAGAGTCCAGCCAGGTTTCTGTAATTGTAATTATTGCAGCTTTGGTCTTATCAGCTAACAATTTTATTTCTGACAGTTTATGATACATTGATCTGGCGTTGATGTGGATGAAATGGAGCCCTTTGTTAGTAAAAACTTTATATTCATCTTGGAATGTGTCGTGGCTGGATTCTGTGGTATCATTTGTGGTGTCATGTGGTTCATTTACATTAACATTCAGTAATGAAGGTAAGGCACACTTATTGCATACAAATTCACGTTCTTCACTGTTGGTCTTCTTAGATATGCATTTCATGTGAGCTACAGTTTTACACTTAACACAGTTTAGGATCCTTTGTCGTCGTGTTATTATTATTATGGCAGTTAAACTTTCGGAATAGATATTACGATATATTGTTTACATAATTATATATCACCTGTAAACAAGTAGATTAAATATTGCATCCTGAAGGTGAAAGCGGCAGGGTGACTTTATCAGGTGGTTACTGAAATTGTTTGGGAAAGTTACACCTGTACGGGGGAAAGTTATACCTGTACGGGGGAAAGTTACACCTGTACGGGGGAAAGTTACACCTGTACGGGGGAAAGTTATACCTGTACGGGGGGAAGTTACACCTGTACCGGGGAAAGTTATACCTGTACGGGGGAAAGTTACACCTGTACGGGGGAAAGTTACACCTGTACGGGGGAAAGTTACACCTGTACGGGGGAAAGTTACACCTGTACGGGGGAAAGTTATACCTGTACGGGGGAAAGTTACACCTGTACGGGGGAAAGTTACACCTGTACGGGGGAAAGTTACACCTGTACGGGGGGAAGTTACACCTGTACGGGGGAAAGTTATACCTGTACGGGGGAAAGTTACACCTGTACGGGGGAAAGTTACACCTGTACGGGAAAAAGTTACACCTGTACGGGGGAAAGTTACACCTGTACGGGGGAAAGTTACACCTGTACGGGGGAAAGGTATACTTATTGGTCGATTTATCTATTTATTGATTATTATTTTAGTTTCCTCCCTAGACCTCCATCAAGCTTAAAAAAACACCCCCTAGACCCCCCTTCAAGATAAATGTGTACATTTGTCGATAGAAAAACTTCCCGGCCGAAGGCCGCTTTCTCTCAAATTACAGGCTCGCTATCGCTCGCCCGGAAAATATGGACACCTAAATGACACGAAAAGTCTTAATATTGACAAATAAATGGAGCGAAAGGTCTTAAATTCGCCAAACTAATGGACCAAACGTCATCAAAACTATACACTAATGGGGCTAAACATGAGGAAGAAGTAGGACCAGAAAAACGGCCCATCTCCTCTGAACCCCTTCTGTACCGGCGACGTCTTTTTAATCATATTCTAGCTATATTTTGACTATTTTGACTTTTTTGAGCAGTTTAAGAAAGATCTGTGATAGTAAAAAGGGTTAAGTGAGATATATAGTTTGATTAAGCCTGTGCATTGCTGGAGGCCCTTTTCAAACTGATTAAAATCGTCTAATAGTAACCGGAATAAAGTTAACAAGATGTCGCCGATACAGAAGGGGTTAAGGGGGGATTTTTTTTTTTTTTATTGGTCGATATATGTATTTAATTGTCATTATTTTAGTTTCATCCCTAGACCTCCATCAAGCTTTAAAAAACACCCCCAAGATCCCCCTTCTAGATGAATGTGTACATTTTTTGGTAGAAATTTTTAAAGGTCCCCGCCGAAGTCCAATTCCTCCTAGATTACAGGCTCGCTATTGCTCGCCAGGACAAAAAATTACACATAAATGGGACGAATAAAAGGTCTTACAATCGCCAAACTAATGGGCCGAAAGTCTTAAAATCTCAAAACTAAAGGGGCTAAACATGAGGGAGAAAGAGGGCCAGAAAGAAAACCCCTCCTCCCTTAAATAGGCTTCTGAAAAAAGCGTATTGTATGACTAAGTAACCCAAAAGGTAAACAACAATCTTTCTCTGTCTTTATAAATCTTTAAGGGGACGATATTTCATTAATGTATTTATTTTTTAATATTACCTGTATACCGGTATATATTACCTGTATACCGGTATATATTACCTGTATACCGGTATATATTACCTGTATACCGGTATATATTACCTGTATACCGGTATATATTACCTGTATACCGGTATATATTACCTGTATACCGGTATATATTACCTGTATACCGTATATATACCGGTATATATTACCTGTATACCGGTATATATTACCTGTATACCGGTATATATTACCTGTATACCGGTATATATTACCTGTATACCGGTTATATATTACCTGTATACCGGTATATATTACCTGTATACCGGTATATATTACCTGTATACCGGTATATATTACCTGTATACCGGTTAATATTACCTGTATACCGGTATATATTACCTGTATACCGGTATATATTACCTGTATACCGGTATATATTACCTGTATACCGGTATATATTACCTGTATACCGGTTAATATTACCTGTATACCGGTATATATTACCTGTATACCGGTATATATTACCTGTATACCGGTATATATTACCTGTATACCGGTATATATTACCTGTATACCGGTATATATTACCTGTATACCGGTATATATTACCTGTATACCGGTATATATTACCTGTATACCGGTATATATTACCTGTATACCGGTATATTACCTGTATACCGGTATATATTACCTGTATACCGGTATATATTACCTGTATACCGGTATATATTACCTGTATACCGGTATATATTACCTGTATACCGGTATATATTCGTTTTAGTTTGCTCCCTAGACATCAATCAAGTTTAATAAAAAACATTCTAAAGACCCCTTCGAGATAGATTGTAAATTTGTCGGTAGAAAATGTCCCGGACAAAGGCCGGTTCATCCTAGATTACAGGCTCGCTATCGCTCGCCAGGAAAAAAATCGACACATAAATGGCACGAAAGGTATTAATATTGACAAACAAATGGGCGAAAGTCTTAACATTTGAAAACTAATGGGGCTAAACATGAAGGAGAAGGTGGGTTCAGGAAAATACAAATACTTCCTCTAAATATCCCGAGGCTAGGACAAAAATCACCTCTTTTAATAAACCCTTTCAGCAAGATGACGCAATTGTCATCATAATCTGGTTACCATTATTAGCTCTTCTTTAGCTTATGTTTTTTTTTTTTTTTTTTTTTTTTTCTATGTGAATGAGGGAGACAGAAGGCATAACTGCCTCCCCCAGAGTTGAAAGAGTGACAGGGCCAAAATCAAGGGACGTTCGAGCTAAAATGCCTGGACACACGGAGTTTGAAACAATTTAAGTCATAAGAAGAGGGAATGACTGATTCTGGGAGAGAGTTCCAGAGCTCAGCAGTTGAATAGAAGAAAGTCTGAGAATAGCGTTTCACTCTTGGGTTGGAGAGTTGCACAGAATAGGGGTGGGATTGTGTTGCAAGGCGGGTACTATGTATCCTACGTAGAAGAGGTGGTTATACACTGGGATTCTGGGAAAGCTCCGAGGAACACTGATTATTGTAGTAGCGATAGAATAGCGAGAGAGATGCAACATTGTGGCGAAGAGAGAGAGATTGCAGAGAGTTGGTGAGTGGACGGGAGTTAATGATACGAAAGGCTTGCCATTCTACTTTGTCTAGGAGTGCGATGTGAGAGGATCCTCCCCACACATGTGAACAATACTCAATACAAGGACGCACTGTGCCCCTATACAGAGCAAGAATCTGCGCAGGGGTAAAGAACCCTTTGAGGCGGTTGAGCACACCCAGCTTCTGGGAGGCTGCCTTAGCGAGACTGGTAATATGGTCCTTCCAACTTCCAAGTGGGAGCAGAAGAAAAAGAGACACCGAGAACATTGAAATAAGATAAAGGGTTGATTCTTATATTGTTGAAGAATAAGGGAAAGTCCTCTGGAGGTTCCTGATGGGTAGTAAGCTGGATAAATTGAGTCTTGGAAGCATTAAATGCAACAAGGTTTTCTCTACCCCAATTGGAAATAGTAGCTAGATCATAAGATAAGCGTTTTATGGCTTCATTACGTTTGCTTTTGAGGGACTGCTGGCTGGGGTGTTCTGGAAAACTAATTGAGCTGTCTACATATGAATGGATGGGACTGGATGTAGAGTTGAGATCATTTATGAAAATTAGAAAGAGAATAAGAGATAGGACAGAACCCTGAGGAACACCGAAGTTGATAGGATGAGGGAATGAGCGATGGCCGTCCACAACTGCAGCTATGGAACGGCTGGAAAGGAAATTAGAGACAAAGGCACAGATGGAGGGACAGAAACCGAAGGAGGGCAGTTTGGAAATTAAAGATTTGTGCCAGACTCTATCGAAGGCCTTCGATATGTGTAGTGCAACAGAAAAAGTCTCACCGAAGTCCCGAAAGTTGGATGACCAAGAGTTAGTAAGATATGAAAGAAGATCACCAGTAGAGCGACCCTTAACCCGGGAACTAGAGGAAGACTCTTAAGAGTTCCCCCGGCGGACTGCGGGAAGATTCTTAAGAGTAAGGCTTTTGAACACGTACCAAAACCGCGGGTTTATAGGCAGGCGGCTACAAATTGGTGTGGGTGTAGTACTACATGGCAACTCTCGATACCACCCCGCCACACGCTCGCCCCGCACTCGTGCAAGCGCCACCGCGCCAGAACCCAAGCACTAGTCATGGAGCCCACACGTCCCTCACACTCGTGCACTGATGACACAACCAGCCCTCCTTCTGGTGGTGTCAGCCGCCGTGGAAGGCAGAGGGTGGCTACCAGAAACCCTAGCTACCAGTACGACACGCCCTATAGCTCGGAGGACGAAGCACCAGCACCAAAAGCACGTAAAACACGTGCAAGCAGGGCAATGGCACAGAGGTCATTGGACTTTGGGGACACTGCCACGACGACCCAAGCCACTGCAACAACCACTACCACCACCACTGCCATCCCTGCCACCAGTACCAGCGACGCAGGCCGCCCTAGGGCTGCAGAACCTGCGGGGGCAGGCAGAAATAAAAGCACGGGCGTAGGGAAGAAAACCCGTACGCCTGCCACAGTGACCCTGCCACCACCACCACCACCAGCCGCCCCTGGCCCAGCTGCCCCTGCCCCTGCCGCCCCTGCTGCCCCTGCCCAAGGAAAAGGGAAGGGGAAGGGGAAGGGGAAAGGGAGAGGGAAAGCGACTGTTGGCCCTGCCGGCTCTGCTGTCCCTGCCGGCCCTGCTGCCCCTGCTGCCCCTGCCGCCCCTGCCGCCCCTGCCCAAGGAAGAGGGAAAGGGAAAGGGAAAAGGAAAGGGGCGACAGGCACCACCATCATCTTGCCTGCCTCCAGGCCCACTGCACTACGCACCACTGCCGCCCCTGCCGACGCCCCTGCCGGCCCTTCTGCCCCTGCCCCTGCCCATAAGACGCCCCTACGTGCTAGAGTGAGCAGAAAAAATCTGACACCATCCAAGTACGCCGCCCTGCTGTTTGGTGGTGATTCGCAGGGCATTGGCAGCCCTGCGGGTTTCGACGACGACGCCCTAGGACGGGACCAAGGGTGGGGGGATTTGGGAGTGGACAGTGGAAGTGAGTCAGATGTCGGTGATGAAAATGAAGAAGGGCGTCTGTCTAGTGAAGAGGAGGGTGATGATGATGCTGTGTTGTATCGCGAACATGACAGCGATATTTCAGACGCAGAAGCAGACAGAGACGACATTCCGATCCCTGGCATGCCTTCGTTTGAGTGGTCTGACGGGGTCAATTTTGTGCCTGACGTGCCCCAGTTCAATCCTGGTACGTCAGGTACAACTGATGACTGGCCCTGTGACGAAAACGCAAACGAAAGCGAGTTCTTCCTCGCTTTTTTCGATTTGGAGGTAATGACTTACATCGTTGCTCAAACAAACGCCTACTACAGGTGGGTGTTTGGCAAATTGGACGTCATTTCTCCAAAAGCGAGAATACGAGGCTGGGTGGATACGACTGTTGAAGAATTCATGACGTTTTTTGCCTTGTTGTTCCTCATGCCTCTTTGCAAGAAGCATGTGTTGCAACACTACTGGAAGCACGACCCTCTCATCGCCACCCCAACTTTCAATAAGTTCATGACTCGGGACAGATTTTTGTTGCTGCTAAGATTTATGCACTTTGCAGACAACGAAAATCCTAACAGGATTGACAGGATATGGAAAGTTCGGGATGTGTTCACCATGTTGTTGGAGAGGTATAGGAAATACTTTTACCCCTTCCTCAATTTGGTGATTGATGAGTCGCTCGTGCTCTTCAAAGGACGTCTTGTTTTCAAGCAGTATATCCCCTTGAAAAGGCATAGGTTCGGAATCAAGCTCTTCGTGTTGTGCGACTGTGAAACTGGAATAGTGCTTGACATGATCGTGTATACAGGAACTGACATTGACGTACCGAAAGCCGCTGCCGGTGACCCCATGGGCATGTCAGGTGCCATCGTCAGGAAAATGTTGGCACCTTACCTGGGCAAAGGCCACATCATCTACACTGGCAACTGGTATACTTCTCCTGCTCTCTGCCAGTTTCTTCATGACAACCAAACGGGGTCATGTGGGACTGTCAGAAAGACAAGAAAGTTTATGCCCAAGTTCACAGGTGATGTCATTCCTCTGTCAGATGCCTCCTCCAGTGACACACCTTCTGAAGACGAACTGGCCCAGGAACACCGCGAGAGGCATGTCCGAAGAAGGCGACGAAGGGGGCAGAAGTACAAGCAACTTGAAAAGTCCGGGAAAGTGGTAGCCCTGAAGTGGAAGGACAAAAGAGACGTTCACCTGCTTTCCACAGTCCACACAGGTGCCCAGATGGACTCTGGTAAAATCCACTACCGAACCAGGAAGACCATCTATAAGCCCGACATGGTAGTGGACTACACAAAGAACATGCGCCTGGTGGACAAGTCTGACTGTCAACTGTCAGGCGTTGAGTGTCTGAGGAAGACTGTGAAGTGGTATCACAAGCTCTTCCTCCACCTAGTTGACATCACGATGTTCAACGCCTACAACTTGTGGTTGGTGAAGAGAGAGATGGCCCCAAACCAGAAGCTAAAATTCCGGGAGTTTGTGTACAACGTTGCATATCAACTCCTGGAGAAGTATGGCACCACCACTCACAGACGTACGGCATGGCGTGGGGATCACGTCCCTGACCGCATCCAGCTGGATGTGGAAAGACACTACCTAACCAACACCGAGCTGGTTGGCACTCGTCACAGGCAGGTGCAGTGCCACGTCTGCAGCACCAGTGTCAGGAAACCCCACGTAACCAAAAGAGTCACCTCAATGTGAGCCGAGTGTAAAGTTGCACTCTGCTTGGGTGACTGCTTCAGGGACTACCACATGTATAAAAACTACTGAGTGCCGCCCCCTGCCCTGCCCTGCCCTGGACTCGCGCCCTACCTTACCTGACCTGACCAAATTGATCACGCTACCTCATAATGTTACATATATATTATATAATGTATAAGTTCCAAAGATGTCCCCGTGATATAGCTTTTTACATTATATAATTGTATCTTTCATTATTTAGTTTATAAGTTTCAAAGATTTCCATGTAATATGCCTTCTTTTTGAGTATATCAATATATATGTTTGTTATAGCCAAAGTAATGTGTATATATTTTCTTACCTCAAATGAATCGTACCAAAATAAATATGTTTCAATAAATCCTGCAAACCTACTAAGATAATAAACAAATAAATAAAAAAACAAAAAATACAGTCATGTCATTGTATTCTTACAATATGATATATTCTATGAATATTTCATATTGTTTGAATACAATGGCATGATCTTGTAAAAAAAGAAATTATCAAAATTTATCTAAACATTATAAAACCTTCCCCATACCCTCTTGGATTCGATCCCACTACCTTACTACACTTTGAGTTTTCCAGTCCACGACCTTACCAACCATGCCACAGGAGCTCATACCAAATGTCACTCAAAACTTCGTGTCTACAATCGAAATGACAATATACAAAAAAAAATGAATTATCCCACCAATTTACGTTTGAAAATTGATGGGATTATCAATTATATCATGCAAAGGTTTATAAAAGTTTGTCTCTGTCAAGAATTAGTAATTATATAACTTTATTCTGTCAAAAATTGCCCAAACACTCAGCAAAATTGCCCCTCTCAGTGTGACTACAGTCATTATCACACGGTCAGTGGGTCAGTGGGTGACCCTTCCCTCCCTCCACAACACCTGTCTGTCTGAGTTTGGCTACCAACTAAATTCGTATAAATACAGCATGCATAAAATACTTTTCACAAATACATTTGTATTGTATAATATTGTAAATAATAATGAATAATAACTGTGTGGGTGTCGAAAATTGCTCAACCATCTTTCTTATATCTCGCCTACGCCCTTACGCGCGTATATTGGATTATACATAGTCATGACTGTCATACAAATACTTGCAGTAGGTCTCGAATATACATTTAGATTGCATATTACTTGGAAATAAATAAATATAAGTTTTCTGGTGGCAATCTACCCTTTCGCAAGTGTCAGGCGACACCAGTCTATATTTAGCTCTCTATCAAAAAAGGTTAACTGCCGATATTTACTGACCACCCTCATTCCTGGTCTATAATATAGTACTTTATTTACAGTCAATGGCCTACATATTTCTGCGGTACTTCACATGTGTCTAAAATGCAATGTCTGCTTGCATAAAAATGCAATTCTGAAAGCCATTTATACGTACGACATACGCATGTCTCACTTTCTCTCTCTCTCTCCATTCCTGACTCATGTTATTGTAGACCTCTGGGTGGCAACGAACCCCAGACACCTGCTAGACATAAGGTTCAAAATCCCAAGACAATCCATACGCCTCGGGCGCCTCCACAATTATCACACAGCTGCGTATGTTTCTTGATAGACCTCCCTGCCTTCACTCTCTCCATGACTCACTCCCTGCCTCCCTCCCACCAAGGATAGTAAATAGTAATAGGATGGGGCACTCAGCGTTAATTTTTTTTATTGCCCGGGCTCGCCGCGACGGTAGCACCTCTAGCGGCCAATAGGAAACACTACTCTTGCTGGCGTACACTTCATCTCAATAACCATACACATTACTCTTTATGCTGAAGATAATATCAGTATGATAATATAACTTGTGTATAAACATTTATAAGCGATTTTGAATACATAATAAGATAAACAGAAAGGAAATAAATAATTTCAAATAATTAAGAAAACTAAATTTATACCAAGAATGAAATTATACAGTTCCTTTGGAAAGCGGAAAAAAGACAGGTCTCTATTCCATTTTGAATTATTGCAGCAGTTTATAGCTGAACATCCTGTAATCCCCATCGTGGCAACAATAAGCCATCAATATCCATGTGTACGAGAAACACACACCTCTTCCACCTCTCCCGCTTGAATGAGGCCGCCAACTGCAGTGTTTATTCCTATCAGCCGCTAGGTGGCTAGTCTGACCCATGCCGACTGGGCCGCCCATAAGGCAGGTCTGTCTTCCTCTCTCTAGGGTCTTTGCTCCCACCCACCCACCCCCACCCACCCTTTTAGGCTTCCGTCTGCTAGAAACTCATTGATAATGTGCGTAAATATCGCATGAATTGGTCTATATGCGGTATATATATTGTTATATGGGTCGTCTACATACGTACAAGTCTGTATTATAGCATGACAGTGCTCTATGTACGAGATATACGTGATATTTATGGCGCAACACACCCTCTCCCCCTTCCATTCCCAGCACAACTCAATCACACCTTGGTTCACGCATAGAAACTTATTGATAATGTGCGTAAATAATCGCATGAATTGGTCTATATGCGGTATATAATTATATTGTTATATGGGACGTCTACATACGTACAAGTCTGTATTATAGCATGACAGTGCTCTAAGTACGAGATATACGTGATATTATAGTGCAAACCACACTCTCATCTCATAAATTGCCGCCAAACCTCCAACCCGTCTTCATTCCCGCCTAAAAATTCATTGATAATTCCCTTATATATTGCAATTTTTGGTCACTATGAGGCATATTCATTGTTATATGGGTGGCCTACACACGTATACGTACTCTACATAGCCTAAAAGGGATAAAAAAAGGAGATATACTTGATATTACGCGGTAACCCACCCCCTCCTCCCTCAGGTTCTATCCCCTGGGCGCGTGAAAATTCGGCTGGGAAATCTCGCCGCTCGATGACAATCTAGCCGCGCGGTGCCATTCGCTCCACATTTTTCAACTACGGACCGTCCCCCCCCCCCCCCCCCCCCCCCCCAAGACATTTTTTGGGGGGTCAAATATAATGGGCCAATGAACGCAAACATTCCCTACACGCTGATGTACTTTTTATCGAAATTGGCAATGGGTCCCAAAATCATCATACATGCGCACAGTATATAGGTGTAAAAAAAAAATGTGCACCGCGGAGAGGTTAAGGAAGCCATACTGGCGATCTGAGAGCAGATTATGAGAAGAGAAATGCTCAAGAAATTTGGAAGCAAGAATAGTTTCAAAAACTTTAGAGTTACAAGAGATGAGAGCAATTGGACGATAGTTGGAGGGTTGAGAGCGTTCACTATTCATTGGGGACAGGTTGAATGAGAGCAAACTCCAGCAAGAAGGGAAGACGTTAGAGGAGAGACAGAGACGAAAGAGTTTTCCTAGGCAGGGGGTCAGCACGGAAGCACAGTTTTTGAGTACAACAGGAGGAACACCGTCCGAACCCTATGCCTTCTTAGTATTAACCCGAAAACGGCGAGGGGTGGGGTATTGAACGAGCTCCCCATGGGCGAGCACATTGGCTCCATTCAGGCCTATAATCGTAATTTTACGATAAATATCGTTATTACTTATTCATATGAGCCTATTTTACCTTCACTATGAAGATAGTAACCTGTAACAACAATAAAACAAGTGAAAATATAATTTTTCTGGTCAAAATCGCGAATATAGATGGACCAGCCCATTCATGAATTATGGAGAAAATTGAGGCAACCACTCCCTCCACGAGGCCTCAAGCCACACTGAGCCTACTCATACACACACTCGGTCATGTAACACACCCGCTAGGCACGTAAGCACATCCTCCACACAGTTTGCTAATGTTAGCACAAAAATATACCAACGAATTAGGGAATAACAGGGAAAATAGGTGATAATTGAAGGGGAAGGGGAAAGGGAGGAAGGAGGGGAAAGGGAGGAAGGAGGGGATGTGGAGGAGTGATATGAGGTATAGGGAGAAAAAAAAAAAAAAAAAAAAACGTTGTTTAGTGCTACTGGGGCTGTTTAAATTGTTTTTTTTAGGCCTCCCTCTTAAGAGCTTTGCCGCCGTCGCCCAGTAAAACCTCTTAAGAGCTTTGCAGCCATTTACGGGTTAAGCCCAGAGAGGATAGAAAGTACAGTAGCCCAACTAAGTTTTGCGACAATATTAGGTACAGTTGGCCAAAGTTCCAGCTGACCCACCTTCGCTCTGGGGCTCGCAGAATTAACTGGCAATACTGGTGTAGTGGTGCAGGGATACCACTTGCCATTAACCTCTGAAGTGCGCATGGGGGTAATTAGACACCTCTGCCTGTGCGCATGTATTTGAGCTGTTTCCATCACTAAAATATTCATTTTACCATAAATAGCATTAATACTTATCCATATGCACCTATTATAGGTTGATTATAAAGGTATTAACCTGTTACAACAATAAAACAAGTGAAAACAGCGTTTGGATGGTCAAAATCGGCGATACAGGGCGGGAGTTGCATAATGTATGGGTGAGGCAACCGCCTTTCCCGCCAATTTCCCTCAAGGCTGGAGAGACACTGTCGATCGATACTCTCTCTCTCTCTCTTGCACTCGCTTGCTAACAGTGATGACAATGCACTGCTTGCAACTCGCTAATGTTAGCACGAAAATATACCTCAGAATAAGGGAATAACAGGGAAAATAGGTGATAACTGAAGGAGGGGAGGAAAGTGGGGAAGGAGGGGAGGTAGAGGACTGATATTTTGCATGGCCCAAGGGCAAAACAAAAATTTCGATGTTTAAAATTGATTTTTTTTTTCTCGGACTCTTAAGAGTCTTCCTGCAGTCCGCCGGGGGAACTCTTAAGAGTCTTCCCGCAGTTCCCGGGTTAATGTGTTACCTGTGTCTGTCCTGTATATTACTGCAAATTTGACTATGTAATGTTCACGTTGTGAAGATTAAATGCTCCTTCATTAAGCAGCCACCAGTAAAACAGAAATATGTATTCTTATATAATCGAGTCAAGTAAGTTGTGGCAGCCAACAGGTTTTATATGCGTTGCCAATCAGTGGATATAATAACTTGAATATTTAAGAAAATCTACGAACATTGGGTGAATGTTCGGGATCATACATAGCGATGTATGCATTTTTATTTGAGATAGGCTTACTTTCCCTTGTTTAGTATATGTTCTAACAATGATATAGCCGAAATCAGACCTACCAATCCCAATCATCGTAAGACACACCTCCTTCCTACACCAGTATTGCCAGATAATTCTGCGAGCCCCAGAGCGAGGGTGGGTCAGCTGGAACTTTGACCAACTGTACGTGGCACCTGTCTAGTTTGCACTCCCGTCCCAAGCCCGTGTGTGTGGTCATGTCTAGCAGGGGCCGTGGTGTGTATATAGGCAGGCGCCACCGCCTGCGCTACCACAGCCAGGGCACAGACACAGTACTCGCACATGCTGGGCACTACATATGACAATATTGGTATCATTATTTGTTTGTATCATTTATTATGTTCTATCCAACAACCAACTCTACTCCTAAAATCGATTAATGAAATATTACAAACACATGTGGCAGTCCGTGGATTCGAACCCAGGACGCTCACACCGAATATCAACACCTTATGCATTACACCACGAAGGCAGTTAAAGAATGGTAGACACTGCCTACGATTTATTATGCAACTTCGAATCCTGCATATCAATCTAAGCATGTACACACATCCCAACTGCAACTCACGTAGGCTATGCATAATATTATGTGAATGGAAAGAGCAATTAATTGGGCCTTAACCACTAGGGAAGGCCTCTCGATAAATTACTCCTGAACCAATATCAATTATTATGTTCTATCCAACAACCAACTCTACTCCTAAAATCGATTAACCCGGGAACTGCGGGAAGACTCTTAAGAGTTCCCCCGGCGGACTGCGGGAAGACTCTTAAGAGTCAGGGGGGAAAAAAATCAATTTAAAACACCGATGATTTTTTTTTTTTTTTTTTTTTTTTTTTTTGCCCCTGGGCCATGCAAAATATCACTCCTCTACCTCCCCTCCTTCCCCACTTTCCTTCCCTCCTTCAGTTATCACCTATTTTCCCTGTTATTCCCTTATTCTGTGGTATATTTTCGTGCTAACATTAGCAAGTTGCAAGCAGGGCATTGTCATCACTGTTAGCAAGCGAGTGCAAGAGAGAGAGAGAGAGTATCGATCGACAGTGTCTCTCCAGCCTTGGGGAAAAGTGGCGGGAGAGGAGCTTGCCTCAGCCATACATTATGTAACTCCCGGCCTGTATCGCCGATTTTGACCATCCAAACGCTGTTTCCACTTGTTTTATTGTTGTAACAGGTTAATACCTTTATAATCAACCTATAATAGGCGCATATGGATAAGTATTAATGCTATTTATGGTAAAATGAATATTTTAGTGATGGAAACAGCTCAAATACATGCGCACAGGCAGAGGTGTCTCATACCCCCCCATGCGCACTTCAGAGGTTAATGAAATATTACAAACACATGTGGCAGTCCGTGGATTCGAACCCAGGACGCTCACACCGAATAACAACACCTTATGCATTACACCACGCATTATTTGTTTGCATCATATTAGAAGGTTCTCTCTCTCTCTCTCTCTCTCTCTCTCTCTCTCTCTCTCTCTCTCTCTCACTGAGGTTAATATCAATAAATTTTCACGCTACAGTATTTGTAGATTAATTAGCACACACACACACACGTACACACACACACACACACACAGGAACGGAAGGCAAAGTTCCGTGTTATAAACCCACATTCTTCACTGATTTCCTTGATAAAACAATGAGGTGTAAATAATTGTTCTTTTATCTAATTAACCCTTTCAAGATCCGATACGCATTTCTGTTCTGTGTTATGGTAATTATTAGACGGTTTTATTCAGATTAGGAAGGGTATATGGAAGTCAGAGGGTTGATCGAGCTAGTCTTTACCCTTTTAATAACCACAGCTCCTTCCTAAGCTGCATAAAATCGTCTAATGATAGCCAAAATAAAGTGCTAAAGCGCATCAGAGCTTCAAGGGGTTAACACTCTTTAGATAATACAGGTATGTTATAATCTGCATCATCTTGCAGTGCTGGATTATATGAGTTGTTCTATTTGCAATATCTGCATCAGGCAATATTATTAATGATAAGAACGTGCATTAATGCATACTGTACCGGCGACGTCCTTTTCTTCCTATTCTAGCAACTATTACGCGATTTTATTCAGCTTCGGAAAGACCTCTAGCCATAATAAGGCTTCAAACTATCTCAACCAATCCTTTTAACTACCACAGATCCTTCCTAAGCTGCATAATATCGTCTAAATATAGCTAGAATAAAATTGAAAAGACGTCGCTGGTATTCAAAGGGTTAATATACAGCTAAAGTTCTTACTGTTTCTATGAGACACTATTAGAATATAGAACATTATCGTTACCGTATCATGATTTTAGAATCTAACTTCGATGAAATTATATCTACTATGGAAATATATGGGAGTATAACTAAACATTATTTAGTTTACCGGGTATATAATTTAAGTTCTATTTTACAGAATTTTAGACACACACACACACACACACAGTGACACACACAGAGTGGCCCGTAGCGCACTTGGTTCACAGCCAAAAGGACACAGGTTCCATTCCCGGGCGGGAAAGACACATGTGGGCAATTCTTCTTACACAATGCGCCTCTCTAGACCTAGCAGTATAAATAGGCCTCTGGAATAAAAGGCCACTTACGGTCTTTTTTAGTGTTGGTGGTCGAATGCGCTATTACTACCTGGACGGGTACCGTACAGGTCAACCAAAAACTCAAAATCCAGATATCGGCAGTTGGCTGATTACAGATTACATGCATATCTATAGCCACTCCAACCATGCATTAACACTTCACGCAATATATTCCCAGGTCGAACTTTTTTCGGTAAAAAAAAAAAAAAAAAAAAAACGTGAAGCTGTAATTATTGGAAACTGAGGTGATCAGAAAATCCCTCAATACTCTCTTACCCACATCACACCTAGTCATCCATTCAGCAAGTCATGGTTCATCAGGCTGCTAAGGTTGCTGAACGTGGTAGTATTGTTGGGATGAGCGAGAGTGGGGTGTCGGAACGTTTACCGGTGGCAAAAAAAGGTAGGAAGGGCAACTGACAAACCGACATAGAAGCGGAGCTAAGCGCAAAACCACGTCATAACAGGACCAAGAAATTAAACAGTATATGTATAACCATCCATTCTCCAACGCCGACGAAGCTAATTAGCAACATTTGCAAATTTCAAGCTTCTACAGAAACTATAGGATACGCAAGAGATTGAAGATGGGATATAAACATAGATCACCAAGCCAAAGCTAACCAAGAGGCACAAACAAACTAGACTTGATTTCACTCGACTATTTGTTGACCAGGGCATTGACTATTGGGCACGAGTTGTTTTGATAATGTCAGAGAGGTTCCATAATAGTAGGCTACCAGGACGATTAAAATTGTATCACCTAGCCAAGGTGGCGGGGGTTCTTCAAATAAGAATAAAGGTGGCTTCCTTTATCCGCTCATGGCCGAGTGGTTACGGTGCCCAACTCTCCCAAACATACCTGGAGTGAGTGGGTTCGAATCCTGGTCAGGATACCTCTTTCCCAACCAATAGTTGTTTTCTCAGACACGAAAACTTTCACCTCAACCACGCATGGGTCGAAGACAGCTGTTGGAGGCCAAGGAACACACGGCATGTGAGTTAGTTCTAGTTGATATTGTGCATACAATATGTTATGCCCTGTTTTTCTACAGGATTAACTTGGGTAATGTGAGTTCTAACTGACTGGGTATAGAAGGCTGCATGCACAAAACAAGGTATGAGGAATAGAGAACACAAAATAAGCACACGGTAACAAGACACACGATCACTTTTATTGATGTACACACTTCTATAGTTTTCTTGATGATGATTAATATGAAGCATAAGAAGATAATTATGAATACTCGTACAAGACAAATGATAGAATTGAACAACACTAGCATTAAGTGGATCTGGATGGAGCCTAGTCTCCCACTTCCAACGTTCAGGTATTAATCTTCTGATCACTGGCTTTATTCACAAGTTTATATACTGGAGACCATAAATGTTACTTATAGATTCATATTCACTGTTAGATTTATCACTGGTAGCTCTGGTGCACAAGTAGTAGTTCACAGACTAGATTAGACACTCGTATTTTAGAGCACGGGAATTCTAGTAACCTCAGGGGGGTACTGATCTAAGTTTTATATTCTTGTATCAGAAACACATAGAACACAAATCAGTGGGCGAACATCAGATATCACTAGGGTTTCACTTCTATGTAATAATATCTGGATATATGGGTAATTACGAGAGTTAATATCGCCTGTTAATTAATAAACACTGATACGCTTAGCACTTCCTAATGGAATGGTTATATATGAATTATACTGGGGCAAAGATATAGCCATTTCATAGAAATATTAATAAGTGAGTCTCTAAATAGCACTGTAACACTGTAGCACTGATAGAGTGAATCTTGGGTAGTATTTGATTGGTCTGGTCCTGGTTATCTTGCGTCCGTGATGTTGGGGGCTAACGACTGGTTCCGCGGCCGTCCAGATGGTCCATATGTAGAAAGTTCTCAAGACGGATCTCTTAGCGATCGTTGCTGGTTACACTCTTATATACCCTCTGGTTTCTAGACCTGAATCACAGATATTAGGATCTTCCTGTCAATCTGGATCGGAATTAACGCCAAGCGCATCTCACGTCGATCGCTCAGCTTCCCGGTCTGTATGAAGGTTATAAGGTGTACGTAGATTTCTTTTACGTGGACAGATCCTTCTATCTAAATCTGCCACGGAGTCTGCCGGCTCAGGAACTCAATTCTCAGGAACAAACAATGATAGAGCTATAGGTCAACATAAGGGACCAACCACTGTTTGGTGTCTATCTTTCAACTGATTTTACTGGGGGCTGGAGCTCGGTTTATAGGTTCGGTTTTGGACCCTGTAGGCAATAGGGATCTCGAGTTTTGATGGACTTATTTGAGCTCTCATTTGATACGGGAACTAGGTAAGGTGGTGATTACTGTTGTGGCACATGGCTGTATGGAGCCTTCATAATGTGATATAACTGAGCCATAGTAAGAGGTACTATTTTGGCTATACTGGAAGTATTTAGGGGAGAGAGACTGGATCTACTTTGCAAGGAGGTTTGGGACATCTTTGATAGGAGCGTCTCTCTTAGATTGCTCAGTCTTCATTCTATGGTATAGCTGAGGTGCTAATTTGGTTATCGGAGTATGCAAGAAAGGTTAATGGGTTATTGTGGGTTAATAGAGGTTAGTAAGGGTGTTAGTCATACATGGTTAGTTCATTGATAGGAAGAATTCCTGTGCTACCTGGCAATGACCCGGAAGTCAAAACAGGGGTCAGGTGTACCTCCGCAGGGGTAGGGGTCTCCCTCCTCGTGGTGGAGACTAGGTTGCTAACTCTGCCACATTTATCTGGAAGTATGGCAATAGAGGTTAGTCACTGGCGAGGCGGCTAGCCTCGCACTGACGATCATTTGGTACAGGGTTGTGAATGGGTTGTGAGGGAATAGAGGTCATGCAAAGGGTTAGTAAAGTTCTAATGGTGTTCCTTCCTACTGGGGGAAGGTAGGCTGGATAGGAGTATATATACAAAAGGTTTGAGAATGTTAGTAAC
Organism: Paralithodes platypus; assembly: GCA_032716605.1. Classification (NCBI taxonomy): domain Eukaryota; kingdom Metazoa; phylum Arthropoda; class Malacostraca; order Decapoda; family Lithodidae; genus Paralithodes; species Paralithodes platypus. The sequence goes on from CM064501.1 coordinate 5,631,670, forward strand.
GGAAAAGTTAAGGATATTCAGGGGGTATGATGGAGAGGCTAGGTCAGGAGGGAGTCGAGGAGCGTGGGGGGTTAACGAGAGGGAGAGGGTTAAGGGGGGCTAAGTGGAAGTTTGACCCTAAGGTCTCTGGGCGTAGGGGTGGCATTAGGCTACAGTTGGTATCTTAGACTGGGGGTTAACGACAGGGAAGGTAGGTTAATCAAATGCTACCGGGGGATGAGCAATAGGTGGTGGTATATGAGTCTGGAAATTATAGAATCATGTGGACTGTGGGGAAGATGAGGTTAGCTGTAGGTGTGTGCTTGACTGTGGATAAAAGTAGAGAAAAACATAGTGTATTATTACTCGTCAATAAGATGGGTTATGGACACTATTAGTTGACACGATTTCTTGCTGATCTAGTTGTCCCTGGGAACTGCGTTTTCTATGAAATATATACCAAAGAAAGCGGCAGTTCGTAGGGGTAGCTTCGTTATTGTTTCGTGGAAGATATGCGTCGAGACAATGGTAAAAGAGGGTTATCTATACAATCTCTGGTTGGGGTAAGAATTAGAGTTACTGCATGGTTGCTAACATCTTCAGTCATTATCTCTGTCTAGGTCTTACAGGAATAATGGTTATATATACAATGGTGTACCCGTGGGTATCATCGTGTACTTAATCTAGGGGGGGGGGGGGGCAGGGGTTCTTACATAAGATTCCCTGGTTTGATGAACATGGAGTAGAATTGGGCAATACAGGAACAATGGAATTTCCTATACCATCTCGTCTGTGCAGGAATATAGTTACTGGATTGCTCGCGGCATCTTCAGTCGTGAGATCTGGCAAGATAGGGCAGGCGTAATGGTTGCACGATGGTGTACCCGTGGGTATTATAGTTTCTTATCAATTATAACATGGGGGTTAACATATTACTTCTCGGATGGAAGAACATACATAGATTTATGGGGGCGGTTTGTCTTCAGAAACTTAGTCTGGCAAGACAAGGTATTTTAGGGTATGTTGATATTGATATCTTAACTTAGGGACAGGGCATGGGTGTATTAAATTAAGGTGTATTCATGTTCATCATCATGTAGGTAGAGTCTGGCGGGTAAGAGGTGTAGGACACGAGGGGTAGTGGATACGCGAGGTGGGGGAAGGGTCAGTGGTTAGAAGCGATAGGCAGGTGTGGTTTGGAGCTGCTTAGCCCTGCGGGCTTCGGCCCGCAGGGCTAAGCAACCAGTCTGAACTGGTTGGCTTGGTGCCTTCTCTCCTTCTTTCTTCTCTCACGCTGATCTATGGGGCGTCTGCTCTCACCTGGTCCTTTCGTTCTGTGGGCCTTTCCTTCGGGTGTTTCTGTTCCCGTTTCTTTGTTGTTCTCGCTCGTGGCTTCCATGGTGGGCTTCTCGTTCTGGGGTATTTTACTTCCCTCTCCTTCGTTGTAGGCTCGTCCTCGAGCCTCAAGGGTGAAGTAAAGAGAAGTATAGTCATGGTGGGTCATTTGGAGGGTGTGTAGAAGGTCCCACCAGGCAAGAGAGTGAGGGTCAGGTTTCTTGTGCAGGTCTATGTAGACCTGTAGGAATGTGTCTTCGGTGTTGTGGAGGGTGGCTGCCCGGGCTTGATGTGGCCGTTGTACACGGGCTAAGCGTCCTGTGGACGTTTTTAATTTAATACGTTTTATGAACGGTGTGGATTCGTCCTCAGTGGGGGTAGGGACGGGAGCAACGAATGGTGTGGATGTGTTCATGGTGGAGGTCAGGTATTGAGTGAGGTGTGTGGGACTGACAGGAGGCCTCTTCAGTGTGGTGAAGGGGTTAACAACTGAAGGGGAGGGACTAACGCGTGAAGGCGGAGCTGGGGGTGATGGGGGGATATGAGACTGGGGTTTTTGGGGTTGTCTTGGGTGGTGTTGCAGGCTGGGAAAATATATGGAGGCAATGTGCAATATTGGTTTAGGTAAGGTGCGTGATGGAGGTGTGAGAAACACTGGGGGAGTGTGTGTTGTGTGGCTTGGGCTTTTAGTGGAAGAAAGGGGTTTTGTTTTTACATAACTGTCTTCAAATCTGATGGGTCTGTTGATGATTCTACCTTTGGAGGTTCTGGTGGGAAGGTAGATTTTTGTAGTGGGACTTGAGTCGCTCGATGATGTTTTATATTGAGGGGAAGAATGCTTTACAGGTGGAGGACATTTAGTGGGGGTGATGTAGGGGGTTATTTGAGAGGTAGATGCGTGTGGAGGTTTTTGTCGAGTGAGGGTGGTAGGAGGAATGGGAGAGGATTGGATGGGGGTATTGATGGGGGTTCTCGGAGGGGCGACTTTGTGGGGGGAATTTAAGTGAGGGTGTGGAGGTCGGGTACGTCATTTTGGAGGGGCTTTGGTTGGGAGTTACTTGTGTGGTAGACGTGGTGGGTGAGGAGGGGTTGGTCGTTGGCATAGGGTAGTCTTTAGGGGGAGGTTGGTTGGGGGTTTTATGATATGATGAGGTTGGTTGATGCGTGGGTGGGGTCGCAGGGATAGTGGAGGGGAAAGGGGTGGATGCGGGGGGGGGGGCTAGACGAGTGGGTAGTGAGTGGAGGTTTAATTGGGAGGGTTGTGGGTAGGAAAGTGTGTTGGGTGCGTTCTTTGGTGGGGTTGGTGATTTGATGGTGGTGAAAATAGGTGGTTTTGTGGGAGTTTGGTGGGGGGCAGATCTAGAAGGTCATTCGGGGTGATGAGGTGGGGGTTGAGAGGGGATGAGGTTGAAGGGGAAGGTATTTGCTTTCGTGGGAGGGTGGGGGTGGTTATTTTTGGAATATAGTTAGAGGGGTGATGGTGTTTGCTTGTGATTATTCGTCTTCTTTCCCTTTGTGGAGGAGAATTCGACGAAGAAGAAGAGGAGGAGGATAGTGGTCTGGCAGCTCTACGGAACTTTGTTATCAGGGTGTGTTTTCTGGAGGGTTTAAAGGATTTCAGTCGTGGGCGTAAGTTGTAGCGTGAGGTGACTGGGGTAGATTGTGTGGTGCGGTTGGGTGTGTACTTGGTTTTAGGTGGGGGTGTTGGTTTTCTTACTGTGGTGCCTGGTGGAGGTACTTCAGGGCTAGACGGGAGGGTTTCTGTTGTGGGTGGAGGTTTTCGTACTTTGATATTTTGGGGAGGTACTTGACTATCAGAAGTGAAGGAATTGGTCATGGTGGAGGAAGGTGTGATAGTGGGGGCTTGGGGTTTGTGGAGGTTAGTTTGGGGGGTATGTTGAGGAATGATCGGCAGATTCTGTGCTGGAGGGTTGAGGCCTTTAGGGGTTTGTAGGGGAACATTTATAGCCTGAGTGGGAGGGGTAGTAGGGGTGTTCAATTCAGGGTCGGACGTGTGGGGTGGGGTAATGTCTTGTGGTTTTAGAGGATTAAATGCTCGGACGAATCTATTTCTGAACGTGCAAGTCACGCCGTGATAATCAATGATGACTTGATAGGCATTTGGGACTTTGATGATGGTGTAGGGTACGACATAGCGAGGGCCTAATTTGTTGGTGACAGGGAGGTTGGCTACCATTACGGTGTCATGGATGGCGAAAGGGTTTTTATCATCGGGGTTATCAGTTTTGGTGTTTTGACAGGTTTGGGCGGTATGGAGGGTGTTTTGCAGATGTTGCAATGGGTCAATTGTGGAGGTGTTGGAGGGGAGGTGAGCGTGATGGTGGAACGGCAGTAACAGGGGGGGTACGCCGTAAACACGTTCATGAGGTGAAATACCGTCTTCTCGGGGACAGGTGTTCATGCCCCATTGTATCATTTTTATCTGTGATGGCCAGTCTGAGGTGTTAAGAGCAATCATTTTGGTACGTAACTGGTTGTTGATGGTGCGATGGCTGTGTTCGCATATAGCATTTCCTTGAGGACAGTACGGGGATGAGTGTTTGATCTTAATACCGCATTGTTGGGTGAACTGGTGCCAAACGTGTCCACTAAATTCGGGGGCATTGTCGGATAGAAGAGCAAGGGGAAGGCCGAATATAGGGAACATTTCTGTGGCAAGCAGTGCGGCGACTGTGGTGGCTGTGTGGTCTTTAACTGGGCAGGCTATTAAAAAATTTGAATATACGTCAACAAATGTGACGATATAGCGGTTGCCAGCGTAAGAAGGAAACGGGCCCATGATGTCGAGGGATAGGACTTGGAACGGTTTGTTGGCAGAAATGGTACCAGCTGGGCCTGGGGTGCGTGATCTATCCTTCCCCAATAAACAAGGTTTGCAGGATTCTGTCACGCGTTGTGCAATCTTGGAGGGGTTGGGGGTCCAGTATTGATCCGCGAAGATTTTTAAAATTTTCTTTTGTCCAAGGTGTATGCCGTTTCCCTCGTGGATGGCAATCATGTAGTCGTGGGCAATGGTGGGGTCAAGAGCTATGTGACCGGAGTCTGTGGCAAGTTGATCTCCCCAGCGAGTCAGTTTCTTGAAGATATTTAACGGTATCCACGGTGGTCTGATCCTTGTTTCCCAAGATTGAATTAGTGAGGGGGCTGGGGGGGAATTATGTTGGTTGATGGGGGTATGTAAGAGCTCAGTGTTTTGTAAGGCGGCTAGGTTGGTGGGGGGGTCTTTCGGTACTGGCAAACGTGACAGGGCGTCTGCATTGGTGTGAAGTTTACCTGGACGATACTGTATTGTAAAATCGTAGTCCTCTAGTGTCTCTCTCCAGCATACCAAGATGGCTGAGTTGGTTTCGCACCTACGCAACCATTGCAAAGATTGATGGTCGGTTATTATATCTAGTTTCGCGCCCAACACAAATGACCTGAAGTGGTTAAGTGCCCAAATGATCCCTAGGCACTCTCTCTTGGTGGCTGCATAATTCTGTTGGGCTTGGTTGAGTGTGGAGCTGGCATACGCTATCACATGTTCCTCTCCGTCTCTTACTTGAGCTAAAACTGCACCAGTGGCGTAAAGAGATACGTCGGTATAAAGACGGAAAGGTTTATGGTAATCCGGGAAAGCGACAATAGGGGCTTGGATCAGCTTTTGTTTCAAAGTGTTAAAAGCGAGGTCTCTTTCAGGTGTCCAGGTGAATGTGGTGTCCTTGTGGGTGAGTTGGTGGAGGGGTCTGGCTATTGCGGCAAAGTGTGGGACGAAACGTCTGTAGTATGTGGCTAAACCTAGAAAATAACGTACTCCTTTAACGGTGGTGGGTGGGGGTTGGTTTTGTATGGCTTGAAGTTTCTTGGGGTCTGGTGCAATGCCATGTTCAGATATTACGTGGCCGAGGAAATCTACCTTATTTCGTGCAATCTCGCATTTTGAGGGTTTCAATTTCAGCCCAGCGGCTCGGATTCTTTGAAGAACTTGTTTCAACCTGAGGAGGTGTTCTTCCCAGGTTTGTGAGTACACAATGATATCATCTAGATACGCTAGGCAGGTTTCCCAGGTAAGGTCATGTAATACCGCTTCCATCAAACGGGAGAAAGTGGCGGGTCCGTTGCAGAGGCCAAAAGGTAGGACGTTTAATTCGTAGTGGTGGCCACCACTAGTGGAGAATGCTGTTTTTTCTTGGTCCTCTGCCGTGATGGGCACTTGCCAATACCCTGCTTGCAAGTCGAGGGTAGTGAACCATCTGGATCCGTATAGGGAGTCAAGGGAATCGTCTATCCTGGGTAATGGCATAGCGTCCTTAATGGTTACGTCATTCAATCTTCTATAATCTACGCAAAAACGGATTGACCCATCTTTCTTTTTTACTAGGACAACAGGGGAAGACCAGGGGCTGATGGACGGGGTAGCAATTCCGGCCTCTAACATCTCTTGGACTTGGCGTTCCTCTTCCTGGCGTTGTATGGGATTTTTTCTACGGGATGGTTGTCTTATGGGGGGGCCTGTGGTGTTAATGATGTGTTGTTCAACATCGGTCTGTCCTATTTCAGTGGGTTGTTGGGCAAATACGTCACTGAACTCTAGCAATAGTTCGTACATGCTTATGTTTTTGGTGGTCGGATAATGTGTCAGGGAGAGGGGGTAATTTGAGACTGGTAGGGGTTTCATTGGAATCTATGTCATCAAATGTTTCGAGGTCTCCTATGATGAGGCCTTTTGGTAATGTCAGGGATTCTTCAGAGATATTGGCCACTAGAATGTGGTTTATGCGAGCGGAAATGATGGCGGGTTGTAGGAGGCAACGATTGGGGTTGGTGGACGTGGTAGTGGGGGAAAATATCATGTGAGTTTGGGGTATGGGTCGAAGGTTAACCCATTTTTGATGGCGGGGGGGAATTTGACATTTATCTTGAACTACAGCTGGGCTAATGATGGTGGGGGACCGACTGGTGAGCAGGTGCTCGGTACGCATGAGGGGGGGGGGGGGGGGGAATCACTTTGGTGGGGGTCACGCGTGAGGGGGGGATGGACGGCGCGTGTGGGAGGATCAGAGTGGTGAGGTGTGAGTGATTTAGAAACCGGAATTTGTTGGTGGGACTGCGGAGGGTTGGTGGGGGAAGAGTTAGGTATAGAACATGGGTTATTGGTGGAGGACTGATGTACTGATTTGTGGTTGTTAAAAGGACGAATTTGGGGAGGTTTGTCGGTGGCAGTGACGGTTTGTTTAGAGGTTATATGGGATTGGTGGGTTTGTCTGTCATGAGGGGGTGAGTCAAGTGTGGGGTTTTGAAGTTTTTTAGGGGTGTGAATTGTGTGGGCGTGGAAGGGAGCTACTGACGGAAAGCTGTCACAAGGGAAATTTTGTTGGTTGTGGAATAGCTGAGCATTTCTGGGGGCATGGGGAAAACATTGTTTGGTACATAGGTCGGTATTTTCCTTGGAAAAATGTGTACATAAATATTTGGTAGAATGGTTTTTACATACATAAGAGTCTGTCCTGGAAACATGGGAGGATTGATCCTGGACAGAGTTAGGAGAAATGGGGGGGGTTTACATCATTGAGTTGCTTGGACTTGTCTTCTTTCGTTTGTTGAGGCATTTTTTCAACGGAATGAGTGATATTTTGAGAGAACTCGGGGCAAGGGGGGGGGGGGCTAGGAGTTACCTTAGTGCTAGCTGCAACTTGGTAAACTTGACTCAGAGTTTGTTGAGGGTGAAGGTTTTTTTTCTTTTTGTGAACTGGTTTCTGCGTGATTGGTTTGTCAGAGGATTTGGGTTGGATTTTTTTTTTTAATGAGATCAGCCTCTGGCCGCAGTCAACCTGGGCCTGGAGTTTTTGAAGGAGGTCAAGTCCAAGGAAACCATCGTAATGTTTACAGTGGGAGGAAAATACTGTGAACGGGTGATAACAACGGGCATGGGGGGCAGGAGTAGTTACTGACAGGGGCAAAGTGTCTCCTAGGAGATTTAAGTAGGTATCAGCAGCTGAGATTAGTTCTGATTTGGTAGGTAACAAGGGGCCAAATAGTCGGTGGTGTTGATCATAATAAGACTTGAACAAAGACTTAGCAGCTCCCGTGTCGATCAACAAACGGACAGGAATGTTCTTGATTTTGGCCATGTAGTAAATGGGGGCAGTGCGATCAGTTATGGCGTCCCCCGCCGAGGCCATCGTGGGCGGGGGATACTTTAAAAATCCTGGGAGTCGGTATCTACCTCCTCCAGGGTTTCCTCGGTATCGTCTGAGGTCATGATATGGGCTATGTCTTCGGTGTGCATTTCCTCCATTTCTTCCTCTTGTCCCAACTCCTCTTTATTTACAGAAATGCGAGGATTAAAGGGGCGAGGTTTGGCAGAGTCACGAATTTGATGGAGGGCACACTTAGCACTACAGGCAGGGAAATCATAGGGGTTGATAATCACTAATGTAGGGTTCTTACTTTGGTAGGTGTTGTATGTTTTATTCCGGTTGAAGATTCTGCGTGGCTGGGTAGGTTGGAACCGGGGCCTACTGGGTTGGGGCTTGCCGGAAGGGTAGGTAGGTTTGTTGTGGAAGGATGAGGATGGGTAGGCATTCTTGGAGTTGAAGGTTTGAGCCTTGGGGTTTTGGTTGTCGAGGTGCTGCGGGTGTGTGGGGAACCTCTTGATTACAGCGATTTGGGTGGGTGTTTCTGTGTGCACGGCCAAAATACGTCGGATCGTGATGAGATATTTTTGATATCCGACGAAATCGTGCACACGGAAATGATCCTTTACTGCTGAGGGCAATATTGATACAAGGTTGACCAGAATCTGCTGTTCTTGCTGGATTCTGGTCAATGTGGGGAAAGACACTTTGATATGTTGGGCGATCTTATTCACTGTGGCATCTAGATCGCCTTCGAATTTAGTGTCTTGGATACGGATGTGGGCCACGAAAACGCCCAACGAAGGCTTAATGGCCTCTATCACTATTGGGCGAAATTCGTCCCATGTGAGAGCAGGGTGCACTTGGTAGGCAACCAGGGAAATGGCTTTTCCCAGGTGCGTTAATGTCACGGCTATCTTTTCTGCGTCCGTGGTATAAACTAGGTCAAGTACGGGTTTCACTATGTCCATGAACGTTTCGATCTCGTAAGTCTCCCCATCATAATGTGGGATGGGGATGTGAGAACGGTGCGCCATGATGTTATCGTGTTCTGGCTGTTCCAAACTTGCAATGTAATGCAACCTTTTATCCGAATCAAGAACCACCGCTGCCACCAATGTTATGCCCTGTTTTTCTACAGGATTAACTTGGGTAATGCGAGTTCTAACTGACTGGGTATAGAAGGCTGCATGCACAAAACAAGGTATGAGGAATAGAGAACACAAAATAAGCACACGGTAACAAGACACACGATCACTTTTATTGATGTACACACTTCTATAGTTTTCTTGATGATGATTAATATGAAGCATAAGAAGATATGAATACTCGCACAAGACAAATGATAGAATTGAACAACACTAGCATTAAGTGGATCTGGATGGAGCCTAGTCTCCCACTTCCAACGTTCAGGTATTAATCTTCTGATCACTGGCTTTATTCACAAGTTTATATACTGGAGACCATAAATGTTACTTATAGATTCATATTCACTGTTAGATTTATCACTGGTAGCTCTGGTGCACAAGTAGTAGTTCACAGACTAGATTAGACACGCGTATTTTAGAGCACGGGAATTCTAGTAACCTCAGGGGGGTACTGATCTAAGTTTTATATTCTTGTATCAGAAACACATAGAACGCAAATCAGTGGGCGAACATCAGATATCACTATGGTTTCACTTCTATGTAATAATATCTGGATACAGTGGAATCTCGCATCTAACGCATTTTGATCTAACGAATTTGCATCTAACGACCCTATTGGAGCTCTACCCGATCTCAATCTAACGAACCAAAATCCATATCTAACGGCAATTATTCTGGGTGCCCGGTATCGAATTTACAAATTTCCCGCCAAATAGGCCTACCGTACTGAGCTAAGTGGCGTCCCTCCCTCCTTCCTCCCCGTCACTGTCGTCAGTCCAGTCCGCGCCGCGCCTTAGGCCTACATTACTCAACCCAACTCAATCTTTTGTTGTGTTACTCGCCCCAACCTTAAGCTTTTGTTGTGTTACGCCTTTTGTGATGTCGACCCAATCCTCAGGTACTGGAGAGGGGAGTGGTGAGAATGGAAATATGCATGAAAGAAAGACAAAAGTACCAGTGAAGAGGGTTACGCGTGTTGGAAAAAAAATGAATAAATATACGGCAGAGGATAAAGCGAAAGTGATTGAACTAATTGAAAAAGGCCTCAAGAACTGCGAGATAGTGAAAATAACTGGGTTTCCCGAGGGGACAGTGCGTAACTTTAAGAGTAAAAAAACTAAAATTAAAGCCAGCCTATCTGTTGCAAAGACATGTTTTAGTGGCAATGTTAAGAGAGGGAGGCAGTGGTGGAGGTGAGAAGGTGCGCGGCGCATCCCAGTTAGCCTAGCCTCCCTGCTCGGATATCTTCGACATCGTCTAACCTACACACTTCATTATTCACTCACAGGTTGGTTTATTATTAATTCTTATAATTAATATATTACATGATTTTAATATTTTTAATATATTTGATGTCACAAAATAGCACTCGGAAGGGCAAAAATAGGTAAAAATGGGGTCTCTGTCTAAATTTTGGCACCAATTATAATTTTTCCCATTAGTTTATGTATTCATATCTAACGAATCTGGATCTAACGCTATTTTTTCCGCACCTATTATTCGTTAGATACGAGATTCCACTGTATATGGGTAATTACGAGAGTTAATATCGCCTGTTAATTAATAAACACTGATACGCTTAGCATTTCCTAATGGAATGGTTATATATGAATTATACTGGGGCAAAGATATAGCCACTTCATAGAAATATTAATAAGTGAGTCTCTAAATAGCACTGTAACACTGTAGCACTGATAGAGTGAATCTTGGGTAGTATTTGATTGGTCTGGTCCTGGTTATCTTGCGTCCGTGATGTTGGGGGCTAACGACTGGTTCCGCGGCCATCCAGATGGTCCATATGTAGAAAGTTCTCAAGATGGATCTCTTAGCGATCGTTGCTGGTTACACTCTTATATACCCTCTGGTTTCTAGACCTGAATCACAGATATTAGGATCTTCCTGTCAATCTGGATCGGAATTAACGCCAAGCGCATCTCACGTCGATCGCTCAGCTTCCCGGTCTGTATGAAGGTTATAAGGTGTACGTAGATTTCTTTTACGTGGACAGATCCTTCTATCTAAATCTGCCACGGAGTCTGCCGGCTCTGGAACTCAATTCTCAGGAACAAACAATGATAGAGCTAGAGGTCAACACAAGGGACCAGCCACTGTTTGGTGTCTATCTTTCAACTGATTTTACTGGGGGCTGGAGCTCGGTTTATAGGTTCGGTTTTGGACCCTGTAGGCAATAGGGATCTCGAGTTTTGATGGACTTATTTGAGCTCTCAATTGATACGGGAACTAGGTAAGGTGGTGATTACTGTTGTGGCACATGGCTGTATGGAGCCTTCATAATGTGATATAACTGAGCCTTAGTAAGAGGTACTATTTTGGCTATACTGGAAGTATTTAGGGGAGAGACTGGATCTACTTTGTGAGGAGGTTTGGGACATCTTTGATAGGAGCGTCTCTCTTAGATTGCTCAGTCTTCATTCTATGGTATAGCTGAGGAGCTAATTTGGTTATCGGAGTATGCAAGAAAGGTTAATGGGTTATTGTGGGTTAATAGAGGTTAGTAAGGGTGTTAGTCATACATGGTTAGTTCATTGATAGGAAGAATTCCTGTGCTACCTGGCAATGACCCGGAAGTCAAAACAGGGGTCAGGTGTACCTTCGCAGGGGTAGGGGTCTCCCTCCTCGGGTGGGTGAAAGGGGTAGGTGCGCGTCCTCTCTCTGTGATGGTCGTCTGGGCGGCTGTGGCAGGGGGCTTGCCATATTACAAGTGTTTGTAATAACCCTCTGTTTATGAGACAGATGTGGGTGTTCGTAATACCAAAACCGAAGGTGCCTTGATCAGCTGGTTTAATTGGTTGGGTTGTTAATTGCATGGTTTGTTGTATGTGGTGGAGACTGGGTTGCTAACTCTGCCACATTTATCTGGAAGTATGGCAATAGAGGTTAGTCACTGGCGAGGCGGCTAGCCTCGCACTGACGATCATTTGGTACAGGGTTGTGAATGGGTTGTGAGGGAATAGATGGCATGCAAAGGGTTAGTAAAGTTCTAATGGTGTTCCTTCCTACTGGGGGAAGGTAGGCTGGATAGGAGTATATATACAAAAGGTTTGAGAATGTTAGTAACGGAAAAGTTAAGGATATTCAGGGGGTATGGTGGAGAGGCTAGGTCAGGAGGGGGTCGAGGAGCGTGGGGGGTTAACGAGAGGGAGAGGGTTAAGGGGGGCTACGTGGAAGTTTGACCCTAAGGTCTCTGGGCGTAGGGGTGGCATTAGGCTACAGTTGGTATCTTAGACTGGGGGTTAACGACAGGGAAGGTAGGTTAATCAAACGCTACCGGGGATGAGCAATAGGTGGTGGTATATGAGTCTGGAAATTATAGAATCATGTGGACTGTGGGGAAGATGAGGTTAGCTGTAGGTGTGTGCTTGACTGTGGATAAAAATAGAGAAAAACATAGTGTATTAATACTCGTCAATACGATGGGTTATGGACACTATTAGTTGACACGATTTCTTGCTGATCTAGTTGTCCCTGGGAACTGCGTTTTCTATGAAATATATACTAAAGAAAGCGGCAGTTCGTAGGGGTAGCTTCGTTATTGTTTCGTGGTAGATATGCGTCGAGACAATGGTAAAAGAGGGTTATCTATACAATCTCTGGTTGGGGTAAGAATTAGAGTTACTGCATGGTTGCTAACATCTTCAGTCATTATCTCTGTCTAGGTCTTACAGGAATAATGGTTATATATACAATGGTGTACCCGTGGGTATCATCGTGTACTTAATCTAGGGGGGGGGGGGGGGGTTCTTACATAAGATTCCCTGGTTTGATGAACATGGAGTAGAATTGGGCAATACAGGAACAATGGAATTTCCTATACCATCTCGTCTGTGCAGGAATATAGATACTGGATTGCTCGCGGCATCTTCAGTCGTGAGATCTGGCAAGATAGGGCAGGCTTGATGGTGTACCCGTGGGTATTATAGTTTCTTATCAATTATGACATGGGGGTTAACATATTACTTCTCGGATGGAAGAACATACATAGATTTATGGGGGCGGTTTGTCTTCAGAAACTTAGTCTGGCAAGACAAGGTATTTTAGGGTATGTTGATATTGATATCTTAACTTAGGGACAGGGCATGGGTGTATTAAATTAAGGTGTATTCATGTTCATCATCATGTAGGTAGAGTCTGGCGGGTAAGAGGTGTAGGACACGAGGGGTAGTGGATACGCGAGGTGGGGGAAGGGTCAGTGGTTAGAAGCGATAGGCAGGTGTGGTTTGGAGCTGCTTAGCCCTGCGGGCTTCGGCCTGTCTGAACTGGTTGGCTTGGTGCCTTCTCTCCTTCTTTCTTCTCTCACGCTGATCTATGGGGCGTCTGTTCTCACCTGGTCCTTTCGTTCTGTGGGCCTTTCCTTCGGGTGTTTCTGTTCCCGTTTCTTTGTTGTTCTCGCTCGTGGCTTCCGTGGTGGGCTTCTCGTTCTGGGGCATTTTACAATATATAGACTAGTCATCATACAGAGTAATACTTTCCATCATATCACTCTTGGCTAATTTCATGTTGACCGAGCATCATACTTCTTAATTTCATTACTCATCCACTAATACCCCTAACTTACTAATTAACTCCTTACTTATATTGGTCAAATACTATTAAGCTAGCATGACTTTATATAATATGCACATTAACCACTCCTGTCTAAACCATCGGTTGTTTACCTAAAAAACAACCACGTTCGGTTTAGTATTTCATCCTAGCCACCTCGCCCACCACTGTCTGTGCAGTATAGGATAGATCTTCCCTATTACTTCCCTCCCCCCTTAGTGAATGCATATAACTTGCAGAGGTGGGCAGGTGCGCGCCATTTGGCGCTCTGCGCTCTGGTGCGCATTACCAATATAGAGGAGCGCGGAGCGAGGAGCGGCAAAATTCTGAAATCGGAGTGCAGGCAGGGAGCGCAGCTAGAAATTCGAGCTCCTTTCTGGCGCTCCGGAGGCGATTTTTCCTGTCAACAACAGGTACAAGAACGTCATTATCGTGTACAGTCATCGTACCGTTCGTACGGTGTTACTCACGGTGTTAATGAACTGTGATACAGTGATACTATGATAGTGACAGACTGACAGTGTTACAGTTGTTAACTTGTTATTTTTTTTGTTTTGGCTTTTGCTAACGCAAAGTAAACCTTACGGGCAAGTTACGGCTTACGAAGGGGCCTAAGGGTAAGTCTGGCAGTGGTATAGCCTGAGCCTGTCTGACTGTCTGATAGTCAAAAGACACTATAGACTTCAGAGACTTTTATCATTTTATGGTATCGATACTATCAGAATGTTACTTGAATGTATGGGTGGGAGGGTGGTTTGGGGGATGGTGGGGGAAAGGTAGAAGCGTAATTGACTCGTGTTACAAATATGAAGCCGATTGGTGAGGTAGTTTCGCCACCACAGATTTTATTTATTTTCCTTTTCTTCGTACGGATACGCTGGAAGTGGGTTGTGGGAGGCAGATGGGGGTGTGGTGGAGGGAAGGCATAAGGGTAAGGCACTTGTCACACAAATATGGAACCGATTGGTGCAATCGTTTCGCCGCCACAGATTTTCTTTTTTTTTCCTTGTGAGGCGACCGATAGTCAGCGAGTGGGTGGGAGGAGGGGTTTGGGGTAGTGGTGGTGCCGTGGTGGGTATGCAGAAGGGTAAGGTACATGTGGTAAAAAACTAAAAATATGAAAGCCATAGGTGCAGTCGTTTCGCTGCTACGATTTTTTTCGGCGAGTCAGTATATAATTATATACGGACCTGGCACTGGGCGTGACAACTGACATCTGACAAGACCCTAGTCCCGGCCGTATATATATAATTATTATAAATTATATACCGTCGGACCTGGCAGTTTCGGACCTAGTTTCTCAGTTTGGACAGTTTCTGTAATTCTTTAGGTCATATCATAGATATCAATGGACAGTCACAATGTCACAAACTCACAATGATATCAATCATATCATATAATTGACATTTGCAATGATATCAATCATATCATATCATTGACATTTGATTCATTGATATGACATAAAGAATAACAGAAACTGAGAAAGTGAGAAACTTAAACAGTTAAACTTCAGAAAGACACCATGACTTGAGGTTTTTTTAATGTTTTGAATTCTTGGAATTTAGTGAAGTGAAAGACAAAGGACAAAGTGAAGGACAAAGGTAAATAATTAAATAACTTCTAGAAGCTGTTTTGTTTGTTTTGTTTTTTATATACCTATTTTTGGGAGCGCGGAGCGGGAAGCGCATCGGGTCTGCTGAGAAAAGGAGCGCGTGAGCGCTGCCGCATTACCTTATGTCTGATGAGCGCGGAGCGCTGCCGCATTACCGGTCCCACCGGAGCGCGCCCACCTCTGATAATTTGTTTGCAAATATAATAAATAATACTTTACCTAAACTATCATTGGTGAATAGAGAAACCAGTTTATCATGAAAATCAATAAATATATAGGCTACTCATTAATCCCATTAGGATTGACTAATTTTGGCAGTTTAATCGGGCTTTTCATTTGAGGGTTTATATAACTTTTTAAGGAGGTTCTGCAGGAATTATAGGGACACATACTATGTCATATTTTACCCTTTGACTTACTTATTCCCTTTCTACTCTAAATAAAATAGTATCCTTTTCTACTCTGAATATAATAGTATAATGCTAGTCTGAATAAACTGCCAAATACGAGTCCTGATTCCACTAGGCCTACATAAACATTAACATGAACAAAAATCATAAAAGAGGGATTTTTTCAGAGGACTGACTCCATGGGCTGACTGGCCCATGGTATAAAGACTAATATTAGTCCTTATGCCACGGACTGGCCCGCTTGCTGTCGTTATTGATCCTACTGTAGCAATCGGTAGCCTATTTCACATGGTTCCATGTCAGTTGAACCAGTGCAGTGCTAACTCAACCAGTGGCCACTTCAACCAGTGACCATTTCAACCAGTGACCATTTTAACCAGTAACCTAACCTAACCTAACCTAACCTACTGGTTAAAATGGTCACTGGTTGAAGTGGCCACTGGTTGAGTTAGCACTGGTTGAAGTGGCACTGGTTCAACTGACCTGTCACCATTTCACATATCTACCAAACTTTCGCATGCTTATCACGGAGCAGCAGTCCGTTTTCCACATACTCTTTGTGGATCCCACTTACAACTAAACCATCTGTATCATATCCTCTCTTACTCCACACTTCTAATATATGCAAGCCTAATGTTTTCCCAAGTCCCCTTTCTTTTGTACTGACCATATCATGTATTGTGGGAAAGACTAAAATTGTTAAAAAAGAACAGGGGGTCTAGTAAAGAAGCTAAAGAAGTGGATCTGGAACGCAGACAAATAAACAATAAAATAAGGTGGGAGACAAGGAGGGGGGTGAAGGAGAGGGAGAGAGAAATTGCTAGAAATGTGAAGGATAATCCAAAAATATTTTGGAAGTATATTCAGGAAAAGTTAACAAGAAGAGTAGGTATCCCAGAACTGATAGGAGACTTGGATGATAGGAATAGAGCAGAAACTGATAAGGAGAAAGCAGAGGTGCTGGGGAAATACTTTGGGGAGGTACTAACAGTGGAGTCGGTTGATGTAGTGCCTACTATTCCCATCAAACAGGCACCAGCACTAGAACTAATAGAGTTTTTCCATGCTAGAATAAGGAGGGCTATAGAAAAAATGAACAGAAGTAAGTCCCCAGGACCGGATGGGATACATCCAAGAATCATAAAGGAAGGAGGTGAGATGTTATAGTCTATTTTTTTCCAGCTGATCCTAAATTGTCATGATTCTATCTTTGTTACTCAACTATAAGGTAAATTTTGTAGCGAAATATACTGTTAATTATGAAAACTTGCCATTAATACGACACAGCCATGGTAGTTTCATATATTTCCATTAAGTATCGAGAAATCAGCTAATAAGAGATTCAATTTACGATCAGCTGGAAAAAAACAAAGTATAGTAGAGCCATTAATTTTTTTATTTGAGGTATCTTTTAATACAGGACAAATCCCGACGGACTGGAGAGAGGCGAACATAACAGCTATTAGAAGGGAGAGAGAAATGACCCAGGAAATTATAGACCAGTCAGTTTGACAAGTGTTGTGTGTAAACTAATGGAAACGGTAATTAGAGAAGGAATAATTGAGCATATGAAATCAAACCAACTTTTCAGTGGGAGACAGTTCGGATTCTTGCCGGGAGGTCGACGGTACTACAGCTAATTAAGGTGGTAAATGATTGGATGCAAACTCTGGAGGATGGTGATGTAATAGACGTGGTATATATATTGCGATTTTATGAAGGCCTTCGATAAGGTCCCACATAAAAGGTTAATAGAGAAAGTTAGAAGCTATAGTATAGGGGAGAAATGTGTGAAATGGATAGAAGCCTTCCTGAAAGATCGGAGACAGAGGGTACTGGTGAATGGAATAGGCTCGGGGTGGAGGGAAATTACAAGTGGGGTACCTCAGGGATCTGTGTTGGGACCACTACTGTTCGTTATATTTATCAACGACTTACCTGAAGTTATAACCAATGGAAGTGAGATATACCTGTATGCGGATGACACTAAGCTGTATAGAAGAGTGAGGAAGATGTGAGTTTGCTTCAAGGAGATGTGGAGGGCATGAAGGGATGGTCTGAACATTGGTTACTGCCTTTTCATCCAAAAAAATGCAAGTACATGCGGATTGGGACTAGCAAGATAGACAAGGTAGGATACAGTATGTATGAAGCGATGGAGGAAGTGAATGCAGAAAAGGATATAGGAGTAGTGATAGACAATAAGTTAAATTTCTCAGAACATTTAGCGGAAAAGATAAACAAAGCCAATAGAATTGTAGGGCTGATAAGGAGGACATTTGTGTCACTTGACGAAGAAATATTCAGGAATCTCTATACAGCACTGGTTAGGCCGCACCTGGAATATGCGAACCAGGTGTGGGCTCCATATATGGTAAAGGATATAGAAGCAGTGGAGAAAGTGCAAAGGAGAGCTAGCAAGCTAGTATCAACGTTGAAGAACGCGGGCTATGAGCAGAGGTTGAGGACACTGGGACTTCCGACACTGGCATATAGGAGAAAGAGAGGGGATATGATAGAGACTTTTAAGATAGTGTCAGGAAAGTATGATGAGGATGTGTGTGAAGGTATCTTCTTGATGCGGGAGGGAACAAGAACGAGAGGACACTAAGAAAATTTACAAAGAAAGAAATAGGCTTGAAAAGGCAAAGAACTCATTTTGTGATAGAGTGGTAAATGAGTGGAACGCACTGCCCCAGTATAATAATAATAATAATAATAATAATAGTTCTTAAAGCTAGCGCATGCTAAGCTAGCTAAGGATAGCTCAATAAGGCCGATTAGGCGTATTTCCATTGGGGTCCTGTACTACTACCCCATCCCTTTGCTCATGAGGGATGGTAACGACTCAGTGCTTGTGAAAAATCTTTAATGCGCCGAGCGTGGGCGCGAACCCGGGCCTTATGGGTGGAAGTCCGAGACGCTAGTCACTACACCAAGCGAGCCGCTATGTAGTCGATTCCGAATCAATAAGGAAGTTTGAAAGTAATCTTGATAAAGCATGGGGAAGACTAGATTTGAAGTTTGATTATAAAGCAAAAATACAGAATAGTAAAAATGTTGCGTCTGCTGCCGCCGCCACCAACACAGTGAACAACCGCAGTAGTGCAAGTACTGGCACTGAGCTGGATACACAGGCCTAGTTTGCCTTTTTCCAGAGGATCTACTGTAAGAAACTGTAAGATTTCATGATATTCACTACCTCAATAATCTTTTGCTTCTGTTAAATGTTCTAACCCATTCTGGCTATAATTCCGTGTCATTTGGCCTTTGTCGTCAGGCGTTAGAATATTATTGATGTTCTAATGTTCTATTATTCTGGATTGTTTTGTCATTCTTCTTTGTACCGTCATTTCCAATCAATTTATGGACACTGGACAGCAAAATTAAAAACATAATCCATGTGAAGCCTTATTAACCTCTCCGCTACGTACCCCCTATAGTATACAGCCACCCCTGTGCGGAGGTATTTAGAGTGTTTCCTACACTCAAATCGTCATCGTACCATAAATAGCATTAATACTTATCCATATGCGCCTATTTTACGTTGATTATAAAGGTATTAACCTGTTACAGCAATAAAACAAGTGGAAACAGCGTTTGGATGGTCAAAATCGGCGATACAGGCCGGGAGTTACATAACATATGGGTGAGGCAGCCTCCCTCTCCTCCATTCCTCCCCATGTCTGGAGAGACACTGTTGCGTGGTAGGCTCTCTCGCTCTTTCCCACGCTTGGTAACATAGATGACCACGCCCTGCTACCAACTCGCTAATGTTAGCACAAATATATACCTAAGAATAAGGGAATAACAGGGAGAATAGGTGATAAATGAAGGGGAGGGGGGTAAGGGTGGAAGGAGGGGATGTGGAGGAGTGATATTTGCCATGGCCAAGGGGCAATACAAAAAAAAAAAAAAAAAAAATGGGCTGATTTAAATGTTTTTGTTTTAGGCCTTGGATTATATAAGGAGTTCCGCAGCCCACCGGTAGGCCTTATATAAGGAGATCTGCACTTGCCGGGTTAAGGACGGGTGAAATTTTAAAATTACGTTTGTTGTTATTCACGCTTCTAGATATCTATCTAAAAACTCTGATTTCAAACAATGTTGCATTGTTTTGTTTTTTTCATATCACGACTGACTATGACTTACAAATCTTTTGTAATAATTGAGTTACTTAATTCCATGTTATTTAATTACCCATCTAGATAGGCTACCACTGATAGTGCGTCTTGCCCCTGTCACCACTCAGATTGGTGAACAAATTATATATTTTTTTCTTCGAGATATAGCTGGTGGTTACTGGCTACCCTGGCCTTGAGTAAGGGAGATGGATAATGGAATCGGACATCACAAGAATGCATTGAGTTATTGAATCTCCTCATACGGGAGATATATGGTGTGTAATTATTGACGGAAATAAATATTGTTAAATTTATATCCTGAAATTTCTGTTGATTTCCCAATTTTCACTAAACTGCATGTATTGCCCATTCGGGTAGTGTATCAAATAATTTTTGGAGATCATGAATCGTTATCAGGATCAATAATTCAACCTATTTTTAGTGGCATTTGACAAATTAACAATCTTTTTAGTTAGGCCTAAATCAAGCTAGGTCATTAATGTAAAAGATGAACAACTGAGGAACTAAAACTGACCATCGTGTAAGATCCCAACCTTCACTACACCCAGTCTAATTGTATAGGCTACTGTTAATGTTATTTTTTTGTTTCCTACTAATTAGCCATGGTCTAATTCACGTAATATAATTCGCCCTATTCCAAGAGCTGCTTCTTTAATCAGCAATCTTTCATGTGGATATTTATCAAAACTTTACTGACATGTCACTATCTTTGAAGGTATTTTTTTCTTTGTTTATCGATTCGTATGCTTGGGAAAAGAAAGGTTAATAGATAGCGAGACACTCGACACTCGCAGCCAACACAGTTAACCTCTGAAGTGCGCATGGGGGTAATTGGAAACGTCCCCCTGTGCTGACGTATTTGAGGTGTTTCCGCCACTAAAATATTCATTGTGCCATTAATAGCATTAATACTTATCCATATGCGCCTATTATGGGTTGATTATAAAGGTATTAACCTGAAACAACAATAAAACGAGTGAAAACAGCGTTTGGATGGTCAAAATCGGAGATATAGCCCGCGAGTTGTATAATGTATGGGTGAGGCAATCTGCTTTCCCGCCAATTTCCCCCAAGGCCACTGAGACACAGTCGATCGATACTCTCTCTCTCTCTCTTGCACTCGCTTGCTATCAGTGATGACCACACCCTCCAATCGGATTTCTAATGTTAGCACGAAAATATACCTCAGAATAAGGGAATAACAGGGAAAATAGGTGATAACTGAAGGAGAGGAGGAAAGTGGGGAAGGAGGGGAGGTAGAGGACTGAGATTTTGCATGGCCCAGGGGCCAAAAAAAAAATAAAAAAAAAAAAAAAAAAATATAAAAATATTTTTTTTTCGATGTCAAAAGTTGATTTTTATTTTCTCTGACTCTTAAGAGTCTCCCCGCAGTGCGCCGGGGGAACTCTTAAGAGTCTCCCCGCAGCTCCCGGGTTAAATTCTATTACAAGATTGATGATTACGCATTAAACAGCAGCAAACTCATCTTAATTTGACGTTTGTAATTTAGTCAGTAGCCAGCCCTTATTCCCACAAGGGATAGGGAGTATCAACAAGAAACACATGAAAGGAGGAAAAAAAAAGTGGCAGGGGAAGAATCCATACAGCAGTTCGCACACAAGCATTCGGAAACCTCAATCACTTATTAGCCCCCAAGATCATTGGCTTCAACTCAGATGCAATTGACGTCCAGACAAATTAAGTTTCTTAGTCATTTAGCTGTATAATTTGTTTTTGTTTAGTAACATCGAATACATTTAAACGTTTGGGATAACTCATACAATATATACCCGGTGACAGCGAACTTGGCGCTAATCCTGACCGCATAACATCTTATACAAAAAAAAAATGAAAAAAATATATGAGTAGATCAGGAAATAGATGTAGAGATTGACTGCCCGTTTCTCGAATACTTTCTACACCAACACCAAATATAGTGTTTAATAGGGGTTCTGATTAGAACAATCACTAACAAGTGTATACTAGATTATATAATACAATCTATGCAACTCATTTTATTCATTTTAAGTTATGTATAGAAATGGATCTATAAAGTAGTTTGTTGCGCGTAAATATATTTGTATTTAACGGAGAGAGAGAGAGAGAGCGAAATAGAGATAGCCTTCTATTATGATACAAACAAATAATGATAGCAATATTGACATAATATTATGTAGCACCCAGCATGCGAGAACTAGCTGTGTCTGTGTGCCCTGGCTGTGGTAGCTCAGGCGGTGGCACCTGCATGTAGACACCACGGTCCCTGCTAGACAAGACCACACACACAGGCTTGGGACGGGAGTGCAAACTAGACAGGTGCCACGTACCTAATATTATGTCGCAAAATTTAGTTGGGCTACTGTACATCTTTAGAAGAGATTAGGATATTAGGCATAAGTAGGAGAGAGGGGGGTGGAGAGGGAGGAATAGCACCAGAATCATCCAAGGTAGAGTTTCTAGCAAAAGTTTGAGTAAAGAGTTCAGCTTAGTCAGAGGAAGAAGTGATGGTTGTGCCATCAGAGTGGAAAAGGGGAGGGAAAGACGAGGAAGAAAAATTATTGAAGAGGTTTTTGGCTAGATGCCAGAAAGCTTGGGAAGAGCTAGAGTAATATAGTTCAGTGCATTTATTATTGATGAAAGAGTGCTTGGCAAGTCGAAGAACAGATTTGGCTTGATTCCGGGCAGAAACATAGGAAGAATGAGATTCTTGAGTTTTAAGGTGTCGGTACTGTTTGAATGCTTCCTCCTTGTTGTGGACAGCAGTAGAACAAGCGTGAGTAAACAAGATTTTTGTTTGCATTAGGCTGAGAGAAAGAAAATGGAATGTACGGTTCCAAGCCCGAGATAATTACCTCGATAATGCGTTCAGCACTCTCCGAGGGTCCTCGGCCACGGAAATAGAAGTCATTCCATGGGAAATCAAAGAAGTACTGCCGGAGAGCATCCCAGTCGGCAGCGCCAAAGTGCCACAAGCGCCGCCGGCTGGGAGGATCGGATGGCCGTACTGAAGAGATAGGATAGGTGACGGAGATAAGTTTATGGTCGGAAGACCCCAGAGGAGAGAAAAGATTGACAGTATAAAAAGAAGCTGGGTTAGAAGTCAGAAATAAGTCAAGAATATTGGGCCGATCTCCGAAGCGATCCGAGATACGGGTGGGTTGCTGGACCAGCTGCTCTAGGTCATTTATGATAGAAAAGACGTAGGCTTGTTCACCCGGTTTGTCAGTAGTGTGAGAAGAGAGCCATTGGCGGTGGTGAACGTTGAAATCTCCTAAGATGGAGATTTCAGAGAAGGGAGAGATGGATAGAATGTGTTCCACTTTAGAGTTTAGATAGTCGAAGAATTTGGGAAAGTCGGTAGAGTTAGGGGAAAGATAGACAGCACAGAACTATTTAGTATGAGAATGACAGGATAGTTTGAGCCATAAAGTTGAGAATTCAGAGGAGTCGAAATCGGGAACACGAGAGTGAGAGCCATAAAGTTGAGAATTCAGAGAAGTCTAAATCAGGAACACGAGAGCAAGTGAGTTTGTTGTGCACGTATGCACAACATCCGCCTTTGGCTTTGAAACTAGGATAGAAAAAGTAGGAGGATACAGAGAAGGGGCTGCAGGAAGTTGTCTCAGATACCTGGGTTTCGGTGAGGAAAAGAAGATCAGGTTTGTAGGAGGAGAGATGGTGTTTGACAGAGTGAAAATTAGAGGAAAGGCCACGAATATTGCAAAAGTTGATAGTAAGAGTGACAGTCTGTGGTCCAGAGCATTTAGAGGGGTCGTCAGGGGAAGGTCGGGCAGGTGTGGGGGCATTTATCGCCGCCGGGGCCCCCCCCCCCCCCCTGGGGACTCCGAGGCTGGGCCTGTGTTCATCATTTGTTCATATAATTTTAAAGGAGGAAGTGTGTGCGCATGTTAAGTGTAGTGAAGTAGATAGGAGGAGGAGGTGTTTGTGAGAGCATGCTGGACTACTCTCAGTGTAAGTGAGGCACAAAGGGAATCAGTAAGAGAGGCCAAGATAATGAAACAAGAGTTCCAGTGATTCCTTATAAAATGCCTACAGCCTCTCCTGGGTATAGCCCTGTTCGATTGGTGCCTACAATCTACCCCTATTCTCCCTATTAGTCGCCTTGTACGACACGCAGTAGGACGCGTGGAGCATATTCTTTTTTTCTTCCATCATAAGATGGAGGCCCCCTTACCCCCAGAGGATATACCTCTAAGACTCAAAAAGGTAAATTAAAATGTAAAACTTGCAAACTAAACAAACCAAAATTGGGACAAGGACAATATAAAGTCAAATTAAATTATCAAAATCGCTATGTGGAAACAACGCTTACTAAAATGAAAATTATTAAATAAAAGAACACAATATAGGTTTGACTCCTGTAAGGAGATAAAGAAAACCTAATATTTAGTAGTGGCCCCGTAATCATTGACGAACATGCCTATTACATAAGGCATCCTCTTCAAACACTAATCCGCCGTAGTTTGAATCTACCGCGCAGAGCATTTAAAAAACTGAGGAGCCTTCATCATGAGAGCACGCGACCTCACTCATGGCTTCAGTCATTATGAATTGGGTTCTCACTACGAAAAAACTTCGTAAAAAATAAAAACAAAAAGAAAATAAGAATAACTATCTAATAAGCTTTCCATCATATCGTGGATGTACTTGTGTGGATCTCTGACCAGACGCTGATTCAGGCGTCATTCCTCCTTCACGGACATATCAAGTAAACCAAAATCCTCAATACATCAACGAATGGGAAGGGGACGGTCGGGAGGGCCCCAGTCGTCAATGATTACGGGGCCAATACTAAATATTAGGTTTTCTTTATCTCCTTGCAGGAGTCAAACCTATAATTTATTAGTGGCCCCTCCATCATTGACGAACATGCCTGATTTCTAAGACTGGAGGGGGACATTCGTAATCATATCATAACTCTAGAAAAGTAGATAATAAAAACAACCACATAGTATTCTTACTTTTGAAAAATATATTTAAACATGGCGTAGGCCGAAAATATACAAGAAAAAGGGGGTTCAGGCAGGTGCGTGCTTCAAAGAAGCCTGCCTGACAAAAAATGGGTAACCCTGAAGATTCTGAACACAGATCTGTAGTTACAAAGGCACCCCACTCAACGAGTGGTGAAAAAAATAACAAGTTATAAGTTTATATGTGCACATAATAAACCCCAAAATAATCGTGGAGATAAATTGCAAAGGATCTCCACTGTTCTAATATTAGATTGCTTTCGCAGCTAAAACTACTATAACAACCCCGTTGTTTTGTACTAACATTGTACTAGCACAATTTCTCGCTGAGAAATTTTCATATCACATTAACCTTAAATTGTATCACAGCTCTCATACTCCGGCGGGGTCTAGGGTGTCCTATGTCAACTGAGTGCAGCCCCCCCCCCCCCCCCCCCCCCCCCTCCTTCCCGTGAAAGTAAACAAAAGTGACTGCAGGGCCACCTAGACCCTCTGCCTTAAAGCTATACATGGTAAGGAAGGTTTGTCTAGAGCAACTGACAAGTATCTAGACAAAAACGTATGATTAGACGCCCACAACTGAGTGGACGCGATATCTTCTACTGAAAAAAAATTCAGGAAACGTAAAGAGGCTGCCCATTTGCGTAAATCGTGGGCCCTACCCACAACGCCGGGATTACTCTCTTTAATGACTTCGACCAGAAGAGAGGCTAATCGCCGTTTAAGTAAGCGTTTACCCGTACTTGCTACCCATAAAGCACCTTGGGGGTTTAGAGGAGCTACTCTCAAATATTTGGTTAGAGCTTGCACTGGACATAGATTATGATGCACCTTTCCCCTTTTTAACGCCGGCACCGTGAACTCAGAAAACACGTGTGCACTGTGCTCATTCTTGGCTACAAAACCTGGGGAAGGTGCAATGTAAATACATTCATTAAGTCTACCAAACCTAAGGCAATTAGGTGTGTTGCTCATCGCCGCCAGCTCAGACACTCTGTTCCCGGTGGCCAAAGCCATAAGGAAAACCGCCTTTTTTAAGAGTAATGCAAAGTCTGCAGTATTTTGGTACAGACGAGAGTGAAGTAAAGACAAAGCTTTGTCGAGAGACCAAGTAGGCATGAGCTGACGGGGAGGTGGGCGAAATTTAAAACAAGCTCTCATAAAACCTGTTTCCTCCGCCACCGGTATGGAGAGACCTGTAAGGTCTAAAAAGGGCACTCTAATCGCAGTTAAGTGATTTTTTAATGTTACCACAGATAAATTTTTCTGCTCAAACAGATAATTTAAATAATTGAAAACTAAAGCCACTGACGGCACATTCTGTTCCGTTCTGATGATCCAGGAAGTAAAGGCTTGCCAATGTGAGTGATACTGTCGTTTCGTAGACTGAGTATATTGATTGAGTAATTTATTGGTCACATCTCTACCGTATGGTGCTAGCCACTTGGCCTCCTGAATGTCCATAATGCAAAAGTCAGCGAGGTCGCTAGGTTGCCAATCGTGTCTAAGTGGAAATACCCGACCGGGAGCGATACCGGGTCCGGGCACCACGTTTTCAATTGCTGGTACCACAACTGCGCCGGCCACAGGGGCGCGATTAGCGAGACTAAGCCTCGATAATCTCGTAGTTTGTTCACTACGTGGCACATTAGTGACGCATCTGGCGGCGGAAACAGATAGATGGAGCTCCATCTGTTCCAGTCTGTCACTAGGGCGTCTGGCCCCCCTGCCGGCGTTTTCGCCCGGCGGGTGAGGTATAGAGGGAGTTTGTCAGTCTCCTCGGATGCAAATAGATCCACTTGTGGATGGGAGAGCTCTGCAATCATTAGGTTGAAAATGGGTTGCTTGAGCTCCCATTCTACTGTCGTGCTCTGTCTCCGGGACAGAGCGTCTGCCCAGACGTTCGCTACGCCTGGGAGATAAGATGCATGAAGGTAAATGTCTAGTCTGTTGGCGAGAGTAAAAATTTCTTCCGACACGTTTAGCAACCGCCTTGACCTCGTTGATCCTTGTTTCTGAATACAGTGAACTGCATTCAGATTGTCCATTCTGAAGGCCACCGACTTGCCTCGTAACGCCGGGCCGTGAGCCTGAAGGAAATACAAGGGGACTAGTAATTCTTTGACATTGATGTGAGAGATTTCTAAGTGGGACCAAACCCCCTGACCCTGGTGCCCCTGATTTGACTGAAATCCCCACCCTATTGTGCCTGACGCATCCGTGTCTACCCATACCGTTGGTGGAGGAGAGGTCCATGACATTATTGAGTGCAACGTTTCCCTCTTTGCCCAGACCGCTAGCAAGGTGTGGATTAATTTCGGGATGGGCCATAATTTTCCCGCCGGTAAGAGCGGGAAATATTTGTTGCCTTCCAATATTAATAGTTTTACTTTCAACCGGCCCAACTTGACAGTTAGTTGAATCCAGTTGAGAGAGCCGACCAGAGACTCCCAGACCCTCCGCGTCGTAGTCAGACTGTGAAGAAACATGAACAGTTTCCTGTGAAACCTGTTGCGATTGTCCACACTCTGACTCAGAGTGAGAGCGGCCGTGTCCCAGACCAGCCCTATCCACTGAATTACTCGTGAGGGAACAAGGTTTGACTTTACCAGATTTACCTTGAAGCCTAGAGTTTTGACATGATTTAAAATGATATTGACATGTTTGATGCATAATTGTTGTGTCTCTGCCACCACCAGCCAGTCGTCTAGGTACCATAACACTCTGATCCCCTGTTTTAACAATGGCATCAGGGCTTGCCGGACTAATTTCGTGAATAATCGAGGTGCTAGGTTCAAGCCGAACGGCATCCTTTGAAAAACAAAATTTTGGTGCCTGATCCGTAAGGCCAAAAACCTTTGAAATCTTTTGTTGACCGATACGTGCCAATAGGCGTCTGTCAGGTCTAGTGAACACATCCAATCTCCCGGCGGAAGTGTTAGCCTGATTTGGTGTACTGTTAACATTCTGAAAGATTCGTTGTGAATGTGAAGGTTCAGATAAGACAGGTCTACGACCGGCCTCATCTGAACACTGTCCCTTTTGGGAACCAAAAATAGTTTGGACGTGAATACAGGGTAATTTGGGGGGACAGGGATGATGAAATTCTTGGCAATCATTTCCTGGACCAGTGACTCCACCTCTAAAGAAACAAAATTAGACGTTCTCGGCTGACGTAAGCGAGGTCGCCGGAGCCACTGCCAAGTGATGCCTTTGCGTGCCACCATCCGTGCCCAAGTGTTTAATGGCCATGCTTGGTGACACGTTCGGAACGACCCAGTTAGCAGACAAGGGTTCGCCGGCTGTACTACCCTCGGGTCCTCCGGCCTTAAGGTTGGCACCGGGAGTGAGAGAGACTTTAGTTTTTTGATGGTGGGGTTGGTGGTGCTGGACGCTTTGCCGGCTGGCTGGTGTTGGCCGAAGACTGGCCCTGACCTGGCTTACTCTGGCCGCGTCCTCTCTGACCTGAAAACCTACTCTGTCTATGCCTGTACTGACCTTGGGGGAGTGGGAGGACTTAGGCAGAAGAAAGGGTTTAGATCCCCCTGGCTGAGCTTTAGCAGTTGGCCTGGGTTTGGGGAAGTTAAATGCAGGTTTCTTAGAAGGGGTGGGACTGTGCTTAACGGCCTGTGCCATATTGAACACCGTTCGCCACACTTCAGGGGACATTAAAGAGGGAGTAAGCACTGGTGACATGATCACCTGATTCGCAATGCGATCAGGTAGCTTGCGAACTAAAGACATTCTGAGATCTTGTCTTGCTCGTACCGCCTCAAGCAAGGCGGTGCGTATGTCACCCAAGGATTGGATTGACGACTGGAGGAGCAGTCGCCGGGATAATTCAACCGATCTTCTGGCATCCGCATCTGCGATTGCCTGAGTGGACCGCAGTAAAGACTTAGCCACCTGTTGAGACACTATGTACTGAGAGAACAGGCGAAAAGCTTTCCCCCTTAGCCTAAATTCTCTGTCTAGGTGAGTAGGGGTAGGGGTAGTGAAAGGGTCTTTTAGCTCACAAAGATTAATCTTAGGGGCAGCTAGGAAAGAAAACAAAGCTGACGGGACTCCGCCGGCAGAACCTACCGGCATGGAGAACCACGAATGAGTGTCTTGAGGGATCTGGTGGGAAGATTTAGAAGTAAATGTGGTTGCAAAGTTTTGAGCCTCTATCTCCCAATCCACCCAAGGTCCTGGACCCAACTGCCCCACCTTCAAAACTGGATTAGCTGCTTCGTCTGTGACGGTCTGTAAATCCAGTTCAGGAGTGAGAGCTGACAGAGTCTTAATATCATTAAACCCATCCAGCTTAGACCAGTCTGAAAATAGTTTCGAAGCTGAGGCAGGGGGTAAAGCTGGCTTAGTAGCATACACAAAATAGTCTTGGTGATAATAACTAGGTATAGCCTTGATGTTTACGTCTAGTACATTTCCCAAACTATCCAAGGCCCTTAATTTCTTTGATTTATTGCCCTGGATGACCCACTCACACGGTACCGGGAGTTCCCCTGACAAGGTAGGTTGGGCGAGCTCTGGGTTAGTGGGGGTCAAAAGGACCCAGGGCATAGCCACCTTTCTGAGAGGTGCCTTGTCTAGAGGGGGTGGATTGACATCCGTGATGACCCTGACATTTGAAGTTGTCAATGCCGCCGTAGCAGGCCTAGTAACCACTGATGGTGACAGAGTGGGGGGGTTAGGGATCTTAGATAAAGCAATCGAAGTCATCAGAGGCCGTACCGTAGAACTTGTCGTGGGAGCCCCCAAGTCCATTGTGGGGGTTTCCTGTTGTTGGCCAAAATTTTTAGATAAAGCATGAGTAAGTAGCCCATTAATTTCTTGCGCAGTAACAAATTGGTTTGATGATGAACTTACAGGTGAATCATTAATATCCTGCGCGGCGTCTAAGCCTGAGCCTGACTCTTGCCCTTCCATCTCCGAAATTATTGAAACCTCGTCTTTCTCCTCCTGATCCTCCTGAGAAGACCCCGCCGAAGCTGGGGTACCTTGTTGCCAAGATAAGTCAGGAATAGAGGATGGGATCGCCGCGTCCCTGTGGACATCAGCTACTGTGTGACTCGTTTGAGTCGGACGTGGGTGGTCAGACCCTGGCTGAGCAAACCGCCAAACACCGAGGCCCTGGCCTACACTCTCTTGGGAGTCTGAAACATTCTCAATTACTGAACCCCCTGAACTTTCCAATTCCAGGGTTAAAATATCAATAGGTAAATCCTCTTTAGGGACAGGCACTGCACTGGACCCTTGAGACCTAACACAAACTCTGCCTGGGGTAGAGGTACGATGAGAGGCACTAGAAGCTGGTGAATGTAGGGAGGACTTTCGTTTATGGGAATCCTTTTTGGAGGATTTATGGCTACGGTGTGACCGTGAACTACTCTTTGATTTGGAGGATTCCTCGCCGTGACCACTGGTGGAACTTTCCGTCCTACTCTTCTTACTCGCTGGTGAAGAGGCAAGACTAGAAGACTGGTGTCCGAGAGGTGACCTAGACCGAGATCTAGCCCGAGACGAGGAGGCGGATGCCGGGGGTGTAGGCTCTCTTGGACGTTTCGGTGTAGTAGCAGAAGATACAGAACCCTGACCAGTCTCCGCCGGCTTATGATTCGTGACTCTAGAGGAACGTTTAGGGGGAGGGTGTTCAAATAGCAATCTATCCCAAAGAGGGACGTTGTCACATTGAAGTGATTTATGCGCAACAATCGTAGTGTAGGCTGCCATCTGTTGCCTTACTTCTCTTAACGCTACTGCCGCGGTCTTATCATTGTCGCAAAGGACCTTTACAGCTAATTGGGAGCAAAAAGAACAATTACGCATTACCCAGAGACCCCTTGAACGGTCTAGACATTTAACACACCTTATGCAAAGAGTATGCGCAAAAATAGGGATACCGGCACAAGCAGGGGTAGTGCATAAAGCAAAGACTGGGGCTAAGGAAGCCATGACAGAGACTGGTGGGGAAAACTACCGCCGGGTCTGTATTGGTCCGCCGGAGCCCAGCTCTGGAAAAAAAGAAAATTTCCAGGAATTAATGCTCATAAGGTTAACCCAACATGTTCGCACACAAGTGTTAATAACCCACCGGATAACGAGATGTAATGACACAACGATCACAGCTCGCTACGCGGCGGGGTTCAGAATATCTAAACAAATCTTTTGAAGAAAGTGAAGAATACCCTCTGACATAATATAACTGTCCAGCATGGCGATTATAGTCTTCCTGGTGGTGACTGTCTCAAGATTCAATTTTGGAAAAAAAACAACCCCCCATAAAGACGCCGGCCCTTGAAATATTTTAGTAGAATAACACAGGGCAGGCTGACACGAGATCTGATTTCTAACGAATTGTCACAAAAAGATCGCCGTAAGGTTGAAGGCGGCGATACCTAATTGTATCACTAAATTAAGTGGTTAAATCGAAATTGAATTGTAAATTCCTTATTTCCTCCACCTAGGAGCACCCCCCGGGTGTGAAAAACGATGTTAACCCTAATAGAACCTTCAATCGCCGTAAGTATAAAGGCGGCGATACATATAGTATCACTTAAAAATGGATTGGTTAATGAACTAAATGCCTTAGTTGTTCATCCCACCCTACCAAGGTACACCCGCCGGGTGAGATGTCAAAACTTTAACCCCATAAGTTCCTGTCCCCACTTCTTTGTAAAAGATCGCCGGGGAGGAAAGCCCTTAACAACAGCTAGGTTTTTCATGTGGTTTTGTAAAACCTGGTAGAAAAACTACATAACGTATGTTCGCATGAACAACGTTTTATAGATGGGTACAGCCATTCCGCCGGGAATCAAAGGGTGCCTGAAACCAGGTACCAACAGAGACGCAGTCCTGGAGAGCCACAGACACCTCATCGGCGGGGACACCAGCCTGTGTTAAAACCACGTGTGGCCCAACACGGCTCTCGGCCGGGTTTTTTTCATGGTGAAACCGAGAAAAAACCCGCCGGAAGGAAACCCACCCCGATCAGACACCATCTGAACGTACAACAGACACGAAGGAAGCCACGCACGACTAACCAAAGTCCACACAATAATCCGTGGAATTAGCCAATACACAACTAAACCAGGAAACAAACATAGTCCGAGGAATTAGCCAATACACAACTAAAACCCGGATACACATGACACAGTAGGGCATATTTATAAATAATAAACAATAACACTTGTACATGTGGCAAAGCTACGAGCGGCTGGCTAGGCCTAAGTAGACGGCATAAGAAATGTTGAAATATACACAAAACACTGGAAATATCACAACAGGAACCACCGCCAACACACCACTGTAGCAAATACTTCCGGCAAAGGGAAGACTGACTCGGGACCCAGAAAAAACTTCACCAAGTGAAGAAAAATACAAAGGGAACGTCAGTAAGCAAAGCTTACCTCATCAGAAAGATAAAAGGCAGCAATAATTAACGCGTAATGAAAGCCGCCTGCAACACAAGCTAACTATCTGTGAAAAAGTTCACATGTCCACAACAGAACCACGAGGGTACATCCGAAATAGATGCCCCAAACACACGACCCAAAATACACTGCACTGCGGGCAACCAGCCCAGGACACTCCTGCTACGCATATCCTAACCTTACTCGATACATCCCGGAGTAAACAAATGAGAAAAAACTCACTATGGACGCAGCAAATGCGGAACCAGCGGAGCGTGGGGAGACACGTCCGGGCAGGCTGAGCGCAGAGCAGAGAAGGAGGAATGACGCCTGAATCAGCGTCTGGTCAGAGATCCACACAAGTACATCCACGATATGATGGAAAGCTTATTAAATAGTTATTCTTATTTTCTTTTTGTTTTTATTTTTTACGAAGTTTTTTCGTAGTGAGAACCCAATTCATAATGACTGAAGCCATGAGTGAGGTCGTGTGCGCTCATGATGAAGGCTCCTCAGTTTTTTAAATGCTCTGCGCGGTAGATTCAAACTACGGCGGATTAGTGTTTGAAGAGGATGCCTTATGTAATAGGCATGTTCGTCAATGATGGAGGGGCCACTAATAAATTCCACCACATAGGGTGTACATTACTACATGAGCAAGTTAATCTGTTTCCTTCTCAATGAATCCTCTGAATAATCCAGGTCCTTCTTAAACTGCATAGGGTATATCCGTCTAAATTTATCCAAAATAACAGTTAAAAAGACGTCATGGTGCTGAAGGGGTTAAAAGTGAGATATTCATTACATACCATGTGTTATTATATTACCTATAGCCTAAGCCTGATATAATTTAATGAAATATATAATAACTAAACCCAAAACTGGTGATGGGCTGGTCTATCAGAGTGAGAACTGAGCGATCTCTGCCATACCCATAGCTTACTCTGACTGTTCCTTTAACTTATATATTTTCTAGATCTCAAGTGACGGCGTCTTTTCCGTGGATTGACCTCCCAATCTACCAATATTGGAAGCCAAAGCGTCACATTTTTCCCTTGCCCCTCAACTTTCTCTTCATAATTGCTGAGGGGCACAGGGCCCTGGGTGGGGCTTTGGTTTCCCGGGCGTTTCCGCACCCTCCTCAGATCCCCGCCATGGAGTGGCTTCGGTCACCCAGGCTTTATTGTGGTCGGCAGGGAGGGTTCTGTGGGGGCGTTCGGTTATGGCCTTGGAATTGCTCGGGGCCTTGGGGCTGTTCGGCCAGGCAGCTTGGGGAACAACAACAACAACAACTAAACCCAAATTAATGGTATGTTAGCCTGTTCTTACCCTAACGTGATCTAACCTAAACCAAACGAGACTAACCTAAACTAATCTAACCTAACTTTATCTAAGCTCGTATATCCAGTACTAGTCTACCTATACCTAACCTCCATTATTAATGTCATTGTTATACAAGTAATGCCCAACATTTTGTGTCCAATTCGTTTGAATGATGGGTGTATAATCATGGGCCATAGCAAACAATTAAACATTATTACCAGGTCGGCAACTCGTCTGGGGGAGACAAGCTTTAGCTAACCATGAGCTTATTTTGTTTTTCGCGACCAATAAAATAATTTGTTAATTTAAACACAAAACACTACTATTTTTAATAATTGCACAATACGAATACTAAGCAAGGAGGGGCTTGGGTATTATTAGTATGAAAGGTATTGAAGGGTATACAGGGCAGGAAAGGCAGGTATATTCTGTGACTGGACGACTCGGCCCATGGGACAACTCGGCCCACTTTTGGACAACTCGGCCACAACGGCGAGACAGCTCGGCCCATTATTTGAGACAGCTCGGCCCCATGTTAGCTATGGTTAGGTTAGGTTAGGTTAGGTAAGGTAGGTACATAGTGATTCCAAAATGATCAATACGAGAAATAAAAGTTAATGAATTGTCACTTGTTTGATGAAACGAAAAGATAGATACATAAATAGATAGGGACATAGTGATTCCAAAATTATCAATATAGCCATCTATAGCCATCTATATCGTTTTTATGTTGTGGAAGCAAATATGGGTTGTGAAAGGCAGAGTTGTCTCGCAATTAACACTGGGCCGAGCTGTCTAGGTTTTACTGGGCCGAGCTGTCTCGCCGTGGGCCGAGCTGTCCCGTGGGCCGAGTAGTCTAGCATTCGTATATTCACCATACAGTCATGTCTTTCACAAACTCGTCTACGAGTAAAAACCCTACCCATATTTTGCAGCAAACACACGGGCGCGTTTGATGAAAATATATGTTTAAATTAAGCATATATATACAGTATATGGAAGTCTAACCTGCTGAGCCATGTTTTTTGTGTAGCAGGTATAATACGACGTCTGACCGATCACCGTCCATGTAACCAATATATATAGACCTTGCTTATAACCAGGGACCAGTATACTGTATATACACCACATACAGGGTACACCCAGACTCTGAGCCCCGCGCCCCTGCCGCCCCCACCGCTGCTGCTGCCTCGTATCTCACACAAACTATCGTACTGTAAAGGCCGCGGCACTCTGACTATTTGTTGGTGTATTTGCTTACCAATATCGGATAATGGTTTGTCATTCTTCAATACAAGCACCGAAGTCAGACACAGTGACACACAGATCGAATAACTATTATACTGCCTGGAGTTACTATTGATTGTACATAAATCGGGGACTGGACGACTCGGCCCATGGGACAACTCGGCTCGGACAGCTCGGCCCACTTTTGGACAACTCGGCCACGACGGCGTGACAGCTCGGCCATGACAGCGAGACAGCTCGGCCTATTATTTGAGACAGCTCGGCCATGACGGCAAGACAGCTCGGCCTATTATTTGAGACAGCTCGGCCCCATGTTATGCTATGGGGCAATTTTTTTAATATAGCCGTGAATAAACCTGTAGCCTTGAAATTATATTATACTACTTATATCTTAATTATCTAACCTTGTGATATAGCCGTGAAAAAGCCTGTAGCCTTGAAATTCGTGATTGTATCTAACCTTGTGTGTGTATAATATATATATATATATATATATATATATATATAATGACGATCAGACTAAAACACGCCCATTAATAGGAAAAATTACAACCATTTTAATTTTCAGCCGATGGTGATTAGCATATTTCCCATTTTTATAGAAATCAGTTACTTTGCAAATAGAGAAACGAAATATGGAGTGATCATGAAAACGTGACATTACGTACCCCTTGAGGTTTATGTCGACTTTTTTATTAATTCCGGCTGTCATTAGACGATCTCATACAGCTTAGGAAGGATCTGTAAGTGTTGAAATGCTGAAGACTGTCTAGAATATCCGTCTGTCTTCCATATAACCTTACTAATCTAAATAAAATTACCTCATAATAGACAAAATACACTGTAAAGTGCGTCATGATCCTCAAGGGGTTAACATGATGATGATAGAAGACAATCATATATTTTCATTCCTGATCCTACCTACAGTATATGTCCCTTTTTTATTTATTCGTTCTAGGAAACATATATCCTCTAAGTCATCCGTTAGTATTCTCATTAATATTATTGACCTACCGAATCATTTGTTGTTAGCCATTTCTAGACCGGTACTTTCTGGATTTGAATGATCAGTTGTAGGACTTGTGATCGTGTTCTTAAAATTGTGCAATGGGTTCATAATTACCTTTTGTAGTTTATATGGGGAAAGAGGTAGAAAGATCCTTCCCAATAACAATATACCATTTATAAAACCACAGCTAACAAATTACAACAATATAGATATATCCGTTCTCTCGCCCTAATTACCAGTTTATAACTTAATATGCTAAATTCTAAAATTGTTTTATTTATGTAAGTTGAAAATTATTCTAATTAAGATGTGCATCCAAATTTATTTTCTTATTTAGTTAGTCTAGTCGATATTTGGCCAAGACTACCATCAGTTAATGTTAACTAAACTGACTGAACAATGGGATCCAAAAGAAGTTGTTTGTTATAATTGTGTACCCTATGTACTTTTGTTTAATATGTACAGTCCCGGCCATAAGTCCCTTTCCACCCTTTTGCCCGTCTCTCTGAGAAATATGTAGATCTGTCACCGCCGCCTCGGGACTGTCGTATTAATGAGGTGTGAAGACCGATACGACTATAGATTAACCTTTACCCTACCTCCTTCCATTATTCTCTCCTTACCTTCCTTCTTTCTTCGTTTCCCTTTTCCCTTTCTCATTATTATCAATATTATTTTGATGAGTGTGTTTGATATCGGTGTAGTATAACACCGTTATGTTTGATATCGGTGTAGTATAACACCGTTATGTTTGATATCGGTGTAGTATAACACCGTTATGTTTGATATCGGTGTAGTATAACACCGTTATGTTTGATATCGGTGTAGTATAACCGTTATGTTTGATATCGGTGTAGTATAACACCGTTATGTTTGATATCGGTGTAGTATAGCACCGTTATGTTTGATATCGGTGTAGTATAACACCGTTATGTTTGATATCGGTGTAGTATAACACCGTTATGTTTGATATCGGTGTAGTATAACACCGTTATGCTAGCTAACTCCGCCCCCTACCTTAACGATTTGCATATTTATATATCAGAGAGAGAGAGAGAGAGAGAGAGAGACGTGAAATAATATCGATTATTTTTTATAGCACTCACATAGAAGAGTTGTTCGTGGTCAATGTCTCATCACCTAGTATTAAGAAGGT
The DNA here is from genome assembly GCA_032716605.1 of Paralithodes platypus. Classification (NCBI taxonomy): domain Eukaryota; kingdom Metazoa; phylum Arthropoda; class Malacostraca; order Decapoda; family Lithodidae; genus Paralithodes; species Paralithodes platypus. Next base: position 5,668,138 of record CM064501.1, read on the forward strand.
GTTCTTGATCCTGCTATATCCGAAGACTACCTTTAATATTATTCTACATAGACTACACACAGTTGATGTCATTGAAATTGAGGAACAACGTGGATTAAATACTTTACAATCAAACTACCGTCAATTACCGTGTGATTATGTAAGACCCTTCCTAAGCTAAATACAATGTTCACGGAGCAGTTAGAACGATATACTCTAATATATATTCCAAGTTGGCATAGGACTGCATGTCTATTTATATTTCACAGAGAGAGAGAGAGTAAACGAATACTGTATATATATATATATATATATATATATATATATATATATATATATATATATAAGCAAACTGTTTACTTGATACGATACGGACACTAACTCCTCTCCTTGCCTTGACTATTTGCATGTTTATATTTCCAAGATAGAGAGAGAGAGAGAGAGAGAGAGAGAGAGAGAGAGAGAACATTAAATCTGGAGTTAATAAAACACCGCATTAATTACCTTAAACTGTTTACTTGACGATACAATAGTGACACAACTTACTAATAACTTGTTTGCGTATTGCAAGGGCGATTAAAATTCAGTATTGACACATTTCTTTTTCTAGGGATGGCCTTAAATCTGCATTTAATATATTAGTATGCAGTTTGATCTAAACTGTTTATTTATATTTGGAATGTAATCACTTGTATGCTAGCTTCTCTCCTGATCTGATCATATTAACATCATATATATTAACGACCTTGATGTAGGAATAACTACCAAAATAAGTAAATTTGCAGGTTACACTAAAATAGGAAGAGTGATAAATTCTGATCATGATATTCAGGCTCTCCAAATATATTAGCTACACTACAGGAATGGGCAGTACATTGGCAGATGAAGTTCAATGTAGATAAAATAAATGCAGTAGTAACATTTGGGAAATCGATAAAAAATGCAGGATATAGATTACATAACGTGAATATAAGAAACTCAGATAATGGACAATATTTGGGAGTCATCGTCAACTGTGATTTTAAACCTAGAAATCAATGCATTAGTGCTTTAAATAAGGCAAATAGAGTTCTCGGATATCTATAAGTGTGAGTAATAGAACAGCAGACGTAATCTACATCTCTGTTGGTCATTCAGCTCTGGGGAAAGCACTTGCTATATATGACATTATCACACTAATAAACAATAATAATAGTATAAATAAATGAACAAATAAATACGCAGAGAGAGAGAAAGAGAGGGAGAAAGAGAGAGAGAGAGAGAGAGAGAGAGAGAGAGAGAGTGAGTGAGTGAGTTAGAAATAGTTAGAGTGAGTGAGAGAGAGGTCGAACATGTGCAAGTTTACTAATTAATTGCCCTAGCCAATATTCTAGACCAAAATCAAAATATTGATAACATTAAATAGATTCTCAGTAAATCCTGAATAGAGAGAGATTATATTTGTCTTTAATTTATTTATAAATCTAACCTATCATGGGATATATTATATTATTTGGACTTTGCCGAGAGAGAGAGAGAGAGAGAGAGAGAGAGAGAGAGAGAGAGAGAGAGAGAGAGAGAGAGAGAGAGAGAGAGAGAGAGAGAGAGATATAGATATAGATAGATAAAAGATAGATAGATAGATAAAGAGAGAGAGAGACGATAGATAGAGATAGATAGATATAGATAGATAGAGAGATGATTGATTAGATACATAGAGAGAGAGAGAGACTCTTCACCTATAGCTCTACCATTCCATTATTTGTTGTTTTGTATAAATCTTCTCATTTCATATTTCTAACTATTTTATGTGGATAGGCTAACCCTTTTCATTAAAGATAAAAATTATCGAGTAAAATAATCTAATGCTAGGAAAAATATAATAGATAGATTGCTAGAGATAGATAGATAAATATAGACAAAAAGATAGAGATAAAGAGAGAGAGAGAGAGAGAGAGAGAGAGAGAGAGAGAGAGAGAGAGAGAGAGAGAGAGAGAGAGAGAGATAAAAACACGTCCCCCTAAGCAATTATGCATAAATAAACGTATATAATTAGCTCTATGCTATAACTGTCTTAATAGCGTAATACAAAAGTGCGCGGAATTTCGGTGCGAGTGTCCTAGGTTCGAGTCCTTGGAGAGCCACATGCATTTGTTGATTTCAGTAATTGAGTTTAGAAGTAGAGTTGGTTGGTGTAAAATATAATACAAATTAAAAAGGGTGCAAAGGCGGCAGTACGTGTGGAGAGCGAGTTCTTTGACCTGAATGTTGGTTTGAAACAGGGGTGTGTGATGTCCCCGTGGTTGTTTACTGTATATATGGATGGAGTCATGAAAGAAATACTATCAAGAGCAGTGGATGTTGGTGTATCGCTGAAAAGGGAGGGAATTGAGTGGAAGCTACCTATACTGCTGTTTGCGGATGATACAGTTCTGATGAGTGATAATGAATGGGAGTTGCAGGGTCTGGTAAATGAGTTTGGAACAGTGTGCGAAAAACGGAATTTGAAGGTAAATGCGGGGAAGAGCAAGGTTATGGTCTTCGAAAGGGGTGAAGTCACAGAGTGTGAGGTGAAGCTGAACGGTCAGGCTATGGAGATAGTCAACTCTTTTAAGTATCTGGGCAGTGTGTTGAGTAAAGATGGGACTATGGATGAAGAAGTGCGGGAGAGGGTACAACAGGGGAAGAGGGTTGTAGGAACGCTAAAAGCAGTAACAAGAAATAGGGTGGTCAGTATGGAAGTGAAGAAGTCCTTGCATGACAGTGTGGTAATCCCGACACTGACTTACGGAAGCGAAGCATGGACGTTGGTTGAGAGACTCAGACCAAGAGTGAGAGCAGTGGAAATGAATTACTTAAGGAGTGCGTGCGGAGTTACATGGAGGGATAGACAGACTAATGAGGAAGTAAGAAGGAGGTGTGGTGTGGAGGTAGATGTGCTGGAAAGTGTGAAAAGGAACAACTTGAGATGATTCGGCCATATGGAACGTATGGAAAGCGAGAGAATAACTAAGAGGGTGTACGAGAGCGAGGTGGAGGGACAGAGAGGGAGAGGTAGACCGAATGAGAGGTGGAAGGATGGAGTGAGGAAGTACATGAACGAAGGCGGTGCTGGTTGGGGGGAGGGGCGTCGACTGACTGGGGACAGAGATGCATGGGGGCGGTTCGTTCGTGGCCACCCCTTCGGGGATCACGGCGTCAGGCAATAGATAGATAGATAGATTATAAAGGTATATAAGATCATTGGGTATATTGATAGTAATTTACCTGCCTAAGGGGGGTCACTTGCTTTTTGTTATCTCCTTTTCTCTCTCTCTCTGGCTTGTATCCATTCGGTTCCATTCAGCCTACTGTTTTAAGACGTTTATCCCCATCCAGGTGTCGATGTTTTTCCTAGCAAGCGGTAGCGAGCTAGCATATTTTTAAATATGTTTTTGACAGCAGGCTAAATTTTTAAATTTTTCGATAGAAAATGTCTCCAGCGAAGCCGGATTTCTTCATACAATGCTGGCACTTGGAAGGGGATAAATGTCTTAAAACAGTAGGCTGAATGGGGCCGAATGGATACAACCGAGAGAGAGAGAGGGAGAAAAGGAGAGAAAAATAACAGGTGACCCCCCTTAACTGGTATAAGATGGGTTTATTACCACCAATATACCTTTAAGTGGGTAGAATATTGTGGACAATTTAAGGGGGGGTCACCTGCTTTGTTTTCTCTCCTTTTCCCTCTCCCTTTGGCTTGTATCCATTTGGCCCCATTCAGCCAACTGTTTTAAGACGTTTATTCCCATCCAGGTGTCGATTTCTTCCTGGCGAGCGATAGCGAGCCAGCATTGTAAGGAGAAATCCGGCTTAGCCGGAGATATTTTTCTATCGAAAAATTTACAAATTTAGCTTGCTGTAAAACAAAAATATATATATGTTGATATTGACGCCTGGATGGGGGTAAACGTCTTAAAACAGTAGGCTGAATGGGGCCGAATGAATACAAGCCAAAGAGAGAGGAAGAGAAATAGAAAAAAAGCGAGGTGGGTAGATTATTATGGACACCTTAAATACCCCTTTCATACCCATCTTGTTTGAGAGTGTTACGATTTTATGCAGTTTAAGGGGGGTTGGTCGTTTGTTTTTTGGCCCCCTTCTCCCTCATGTTTCACCACATTAGTTTTGAGATTTTAAGACGTTTACCCCATTAGTTTGGCGAATTTAAGATATTTCACCCCATCCTTTGCCAATATTAAGAGCTTGTATGCAATTTAGGTGTCAACTTTTTCCTGGCGAGCGAAAGCGAGCCTGAAATTTAAGAGCAATCGGCCTTCGGTCGGGCCATTTTTCTATCCAAAAAATTTATAAATTTATCTTGAAAGTGGGTCTAGCGGGTGTAATGTTAAGCTTGATGGAAGTCTAGGGAACAAACAAAAAACCTTCCCTTCCCTCCTAGTGGTAGATCGTAAGCTAAAGACAATCGTCTAATGGTAACCAGAGTATAAAGGGGTTAAAGAGTTCGTAATAATCTACCGTTATAAAGGTGTACACAAAGGAAAAGCAAGGAACAACAGATATATTGACCCATACGAGGCTACTTGTAAAAGCAGTGGTAGCGAACCCAGTTAAGGGGGGTCACCTTTTGTTCTCTCCTTTTCTCTCTTTCTCTACTGTTTCAGCCTACTGTTTTAAGATGTTTATCCCCATCCAGGTGTCGATTTATTCCTGGCGAGCGATAGCAAGCCAGCATTGTATGGAGAAATCCGGCTTCACCGGAGACATTTTTCTATTGAAAAACATACAAATTTAGCCTTCTGTCAAAATCATTTTAAAAAATATGCTGGGTTGCTACCGCTCGCCACGAAAAAATCGACACCTGGATGGGGATAAACGTCTTAAAACAGTAGGCTGACTGGGGCCGAATGGATACAACCCCGAGAGAGAGGGAGAAAGAGAGAAGCTTATAAATGGCTGGAGGCCCTTCTTAAACTGAATAAAATCGTCGACAAATAACCAGAGTCAAGCTAAAAGGAAGTCACCGGTACTGAAAGGGGTAAATATAGCATAGCAATTTAAGGGGGGTCACCTGCTTGTTTTCCCCTTTCTCTCATTTTCTCTCTTTCTCTGGCTTATATCCATTCGGCCCCATTCAGCCAACTGTTTTAAGACGTTTATCCCCATCTAGGTGTCGATTTCTTCCTGGCGAGCGATAGCGAGCCAGCATTGTATGGAGAAATCCGGCTTCATCATTTTTCTATCGAAAAATGTACAAATTTAGCTTGCTGTCAAAACAAAAAATTATATGTGCTGGCTCGCTACCACTCGCCAGGAAAATATTGACACCTGGATGGGGTAAAAGTCTTAAAACAGTTGGCTGAATGGGGCCAAATTGATACAAGCCAAAGAGAGAGGGAGAGAACGAGAAAAAAAGCGAGGTGGGCTCCCTTAAGTCACTATCAATATACCCAATGATGTTATATAATTTATATTGTTCATACTCTTTTTTTTATAGCTTTGATTTTACCAGTGCACACGAGTTTGATCGGGTACAGTCACGCTAATAAGTGATGTCTCGGCACCAAGTATGTTTTGATCAATAATTGGTATCAGCAATATCTAAGCTTCATTTCTTCATATTAAGTGAAATTACAAATATGTTTCTACACTTACCCACCCTATTCAACATCTGACAGACATAAATACAGCACAGCGAAAGCCAAACGTAATGACAGCTATAGTCTATTCTCTGTAAGTAGGAGAGAAATAATGACCTAACCTCTGTAACTCAAAAACGACTGGAGTAATCGACCAAATATGTCTACCATTTGGGAAGAGTCAGTCAAGGAATATATGTGGAAAATTACAGCCAATTTGCTCAAGCCCTTTTCGAGTTACAGAGGATAGAGGTCATGATTTCTCGCCTACTTACAGCGAATAGAGTCTTGATGGTGGTGTTAATAAGTCATGTCCTGGCTGTCATTACGTTTGGCTCGCTCTGTGCTGTATTAATGTCTGTCAGGTGTTGGATAGGGTGGTGTAGGAACAAGTTTGTATATCTCACTCGAAACGAATAAATCAAGTTTTAGACATTGCTGATACCAATTATATAATTATTGATTAAAACATAATTATACTTGGTGCCAAGACATCACTTGTTAGCGCGAATGTACAATCGCGCTAATAAGTGATGTCTCGGCACCAAGTATGTTTTTACTAATAATTGGTATCAGCAATATCTAAGCTTCATTTCTTCATATCGAGTGAAATGTACAAACATGTTCCTACACTTACCCACCCTATTCAACATCTGACAGACATTAATACAGCACAGAGGGAGCTGTACGTGTGATCATATAATGGAGGCCACTCTCTCTTAATTCAGGATCTCTAATTTATCCTCGCGATTATTTAAACGAAGTGGCTACGGGACACCACCAGTGGTGTCACGCAGCCCAGCCAGTAGCCCAGTGGTGTCCCGTAGCCCAGCCTCACTGGCTGGGCTGCGTGACACCACCAGTGGTGTCTCGCAGCCCAGCCACACTGGGTAGGCTACGGGACACCACCACAAGTGTTTTCGTATTTATCGCCATATAATTCAGCCAATTAGACTGTTGAATCGAAATTCTTTGGATTAGTATTTATATTATCATTAAAAACGTTGGACTTTATTAAATTATAATCCTACATGTTGTATATACAGACCTATTCCACACTCAACTCCCTACGCCACACACACTCACACATACCTATTTATACATCTAACTAGGCTTATATATAGCCGTTATATATGTGTGTATATTCTTCGTCTTGCATATCCATCTTATAAGAACATATGGGAGTCTGCAGACAGTCGATTGGCCAAAACAAGGCAGATCCCTCTCACACCCAACCTATCTCGTTTATTTTTATTTTTTTATTTTTTTTAAGAGACAATGAACGGAGGAAGGAAAAACACAGATAAAACAAAAAGGTCCATGTGCCTAAAGGCATCCTCCATTCATAAAATTTTTGTAACTGGATTTAAACATTTGTAGATTGTAAGTTTGTGGAAAGCAATTCGAGGGAAGTGAATTCCAAAGAGTAGTAGTTCTAGGGATAAATGAATTTTGATAAGCAGAAGTTCTGCATTGTGGAGGAGAAAGTGTAAATTCATGGGCGCTCTCAGCTGCCCTAGTTCTACGGGGAAAGATGTGGAGGCGGCACAATTGAAGCAAGTTCCTCGGAACAATTGCTGTGAAAATATCTGTAGAATAATGCATATAATGTTTATACGTTTATCTAATTTTATTTTGAAACTCTGTCGTTCTTGATCCCACAATGGCGCTAGGTAGCCTATTCCACATGTCTATTATCTACATATCTGTTACCATTATGGTATAATCAAACAGAAGTAAAGTCATTCATACTTGCATAACGTGCTATAAGACGGCTTGACGACGTTCACAAGCACAAGTGCGTCAATGTGTGGATAGTTACATGTGTTTGTGTAAATGAATATGTTTGTGAGTGTAATTTAAAGTAATGCAAATACAGTATATATATATGTGCGTAAATAAATGTTTGTTTACGAATGTTATATGGATGTTCAAATGCATGTCTACATGAGTATGTATGAGCGTGTGTAATGGCATGTACGTTTGGGTCATAATTTGGAAGGAACACAATTATATATTTGTGAAAGAAATTGCAAAGTACACTGTAAAGTGATCAGCTCAGTAGCAGTAGGCTTTCAAGAATAAACTGAATAGCTTAATGAATTAATTTGGTGTGAGCTGGATCTGCCTTGCGTATGCCAGTTGGGGGGGGGGGGGGGGGGGGGCAGTGCAAGCTTGCATGCACGAGTAGGAATGTGCATGTACGAGCATAAAGCCTGTACGTTTGTGAGTGGAAATATGTGTTTGTATAATTGATGTACAAAATGAATAATGAATGTACAATATGTTTGTGTGTGTGTGAGTATGTGTGTATGTGTTTGTGTGTGTGTGTGTGTGTGTGTGTGTGATAGAGAGAGAATGAGAGTCATTCACATAACTTGTCTTTGTGAATGTGTGTTTGTGTTTGTGATTAGGAATGCGAATATGTATTTGTGCGTGGTTCTGAAAGAACATTAGAGTGTGGGTGCGATTGTGGGAGGGAATATCAATGTGTGTGCGTGTGTATTCTGATTGGAAATGTGAAGGCGAGTGTGTAGTTGTGAATGTATGTTCGAATATATGTGAGTTGTCGAGTGGTAATCTAAAAGTGTGTGTGTGTGTGTGTGTAGATATATGAATATAAATTACCGAACTTGTTCGTCAAGGTGAATACACGCAATGAGAGTTAATGACATTGTGGGTAGGAATACGAATGTGTTCCTGAATGATTTTGTGCGTGAAAATGTGAATGAGTTTGTGTGGGTTTATATAGTGAATCAACATAGAAGATAATAGGTAACATTTCTCAATTGATGATGCATATATTGTCTGGTGATTATTGGCACCCAAATGTGATGTTTGGTTAATTTAGGATAGGGATTGTAATTGGTAAATCTATAGCATTATAAAACATTTATATTGCTACCATGTGAGTGCGGCCGAAGAAGGTTGCCAACAAAAAAACTCGCTGACCAACCTTTCAAGCTAATCCAGAAAATTTTCGCTCTCGCTCTCTCTCATAAGAAACGTATTGGTTATGTATTGGTTGGCATACTTACTTTACAACTAAGAGGAGCTGGGTTCGAATCCCAACCAGGAAAGATACATTGGGACAAGTGTCCTTACCCCTTGTTCCTCAGTTTTACAAAGTGGAATTAATAGAGACTTGGTATAAGGCTACCGAGTGCTATAGTGGGATCAAGAACGATAGAGATTTAAGATAAAATTAGATAGAAATACGGACGAAATGGGTTGGTTTGGGGATCTGCCTGATCTGGGTTAATCGGCTCTCTGCAGACTTATGACTACCTCTGACAGATTTTGGTGAGGTCGGTCCTCATGGCTTTAGGGAGTTGGTCCTATAATTAGGGTTGGGTGTGAATGGGATCTGTGTGTGTGTGTGTGTGTGTGTGTGTGTGTGGGCCAATCTGCTTTCTGCAGATTCCCATTTTCTTATGTTCTTATATATATATATTTTTTTTTTTTTTTTTTTTTTTTTTAAGAGACAATGAACGGAGGAAGGAAAAACAGATAAAACAAAAAGGTCCATGTGCCTAAAGGCATCCTCCATTCATAAAATGTTTGTAACAACTGGATTTAAAAATTTGTTGATTGTAAGTTTGTGGAAAGCAATTCGAGGGAAGTGAATTCCAAAGAGTAGTAGCTCTGGGGATAAATGAATTCTGATAAGCAGAAGTTCTGCATTGTGGAGGAGAAAGTGTAAATTCATGGGCGCTCTCAGCTGCCCTAGTTCTACGGGGAAAGATGTGGAGAGGCGGCACAATTGAAGCAAGTTCCTCGGAACAATTGCTGTGAAAATATCTGTAGAATAATGCAAGGGATGCAAAGTTTCTTCGTATGGCTAATGTAGGAAGGTCCTGTGTGATTGCAGGGTTATTGATTAATCTAATAGCTTTATTTTGAATTTTGTCCAACTGCCTCAATGCAACCACTCCACTTCCACCCCACAGAGGTGAACAGTAATCCATCTGAGAGCGCACATGACTTTTATATATTACGGCCAACTGCTCGTCAGTGAAGAATTCTCGAACTCTGTACAGGAGTCCCAGTTTTTTAGAGGCATTCTTAGCAATGCTTCTAACATAATGTGTCCAGCTCAAGTTAGTAGTTAATGTTACACCGAGAATGTCAATACTAGGGGAAGTGGGAATATTTACATCATTAAAAAATATATGGGAGTCAGTGAGATTCTGTCGGTTAGAAAATTGAATGTACTTGGTTTTCTGTGCATTAAAGGAAACTAGATTCTCTTGTCCCCATTCATTAATTCTAGAAAGGTCCCGGTTCAGAGAAATTGCAGTGTTTATTTTTGAATTTATAAGATCGGGTTGGGTGAAAGAATTGGTAAATGTGAAGGAACTGTGGAGTGTTGAGTCATCTGCGTAGGAATGTATTGGATTATGAGTGGTAGATATGAGATAATTGATATGAATGAGGAACAGAGTTGGGGCCAAAACTGATCCCTGGGGAACACCAGCATTTATTGAGTGAAATTGAGAATAAAGGCCATCTACCATTACACGTATTTTTCTGTTATGACGATAAGAAGAAATTAGTGGAACTAATGATGCAAGGCCGTAGTGTGACATCTTCGACAATAAGGATTGATGCCAGACTCTATCAAATGCCTTTGATATATCCAGTGCTATTGTATGTGTTTCACCATGTTGGTCTGTAGCTTGGTTGATTTGATGCGTAAGAAGGCAAAGAATGTCTGCAGTTGATCGACATCGTCTAAAACCATATTGCCTATCACTGATTAATTTATTATTCTCCAGATGCTTAATTATGTGATTATTTAATATAATTTCAAAAACTTTGCCAAGAGTGGAAGTTATAGCTATTGGTCTGTAGTTTGATGGATCTGAAGAGGCACCTTTTTTAGGAACTGGATGGATGTTTGCTTCTTTCCATATATATATATATATATATATATATATATATATATATATATATATATATAGTATATCTCGCAAATACACGCGAGATAATAAATGTTTAAATACCCCCAGCCGGAATCGAACTTCCGACATACAGAATGAGTGTCCAAACTTTTAACCCACTATACCACGGCATGATAAAGTAATCTAAACCTTTTCCTATATATATATATTAAGTAGAAAGGAAATCCTACTAGGAGAATTTATTTCAATTCATACACAAGTCGTACGATCCATATTACAGGATACCATACAGGAATATTTACAAGATTACCTACGCAACTCGGGTTATAGACATTTCATTTAAATCTCGCCCAGCCAAACACCAGTCATTAACATCAAGTATATCTCACAAATACACGTGAGCTAATAAATGTTTAAATACTCCCAGCCGGGATCGAACCTCCGACATTCGAACGAGTGTCCAAGCTTTAATCTTGTAAAAATCCCTCTATGGTATCCTGGAATATGGATCGTACGACTTGTGTATGAATTAACTAATATAGTTTGGAGTGTAATATTTATTACATCACAGTCATGATAATGTGTATTTCATGTTCATAACGCACCAATTTACCAAAGCATTTGGTTTCGAATCGCAACATAATGTTTGAAAGATATATTTATATCTATTTAAACCTCAATTGGATGTTAGGATTTTTTTTCCTTACAACTTTTTTGAATTTATAATAAAACAAATTATCCTTTTGAATTATATATATTTATTTCACATCATAAGAGAAACAAAATCATAATAATTGTGAGAAAAATTGTCATACTGACTAACATAAGAACAAAAAACGGTCCATGAGCAAAGAATTAGCAGAATCAGTAAATTTGCAGATGACACTAAAATAGGAAGAGAGATTAATTCTGCTCATGATATTCAGGCTCTCCAAAAATATGTAAATACAGTACACAAATGAGCAGTAAATTGGCAGATGAAGTTTAACTTACATAAATGCAGTGTAGTCAAATTTGGGAAATCGATAGAAAATACAGCATATAAATTAGATAACATCGATATAAGAAACTCAGATAATTAAACAAAATGAGAGTTATCGTCAACTGTGAATTTGAAATTAAGAAATCAATGCATCAGTGTCCGAAATAAGGCAAATAAAGCTCTCAGATTTATATTTAGAAGTGTGAGTAATAGAACAGCAGCTGTAATCTTATTATTTTTTTTATCCAGCGTTAGTAAGGCCTCATATGGATTATGCGGTTCAATTTTGGTGTACCCATTCTGAATGGACAAAGATTCGTTGGAGAGTACAATTAAAAATGACAAAAATTATCCATAATATTAGAAATTTTCCAAAATAACATAGCATAAGAACATAAGAAAACGGAAGTATGTAGAGAGCCAATTGGCCCATATGCGGCAGATCCCTTTCACAACCAACCCGTTAAAGCATAAATTTCGTTAGACAGACTCAGTTAGAGGGGATATCATAGGTACTCAATTGGGTTAGTGGGATTAATAAAGGAGACATGAAAGGTGTACTGAAGCTCAGTGATAGCAAAATAACTAACAAATGGTTTCAAATTAGATAAATTTTGTTTCAGAGGAGATATAGACAAACATTGGTTTGGTAGCATATGTTGTACATAAGTGGAATAGGCTATCGAGTGCTATAGTGGGATCAAAAACTATAGAGTTTCAAGATCAAATTAGATAGGCATATGGACGAGATGGGTAGATTGTGAAAGGGATCTGCCGTGTGTGGGCCAATTGGCTCTCTGCAGACTCCCGTTACCTTATGTTCTTATGTAAAAAAACAAAAATATACAAAATTCCTCAGTAGTAAAAATTGGAATGACTAATTCTAATATGAAATCCTAGCAACTAATATCAGAATTAACCTGTACATACGTAACTAGGGAGTGTGGAAAAGTAAACTACAAATGTAAAACAAATTGATTGTAGAGAAACAACAGTTTGACATATAGCGTGCTTTATAAACAGCTCATTGAAAGGGAAATTGGTTATATAGGACACATCAGACGGTTAGAGGAGAGTGTGTGGATGGGTGTGCATGTGAGGGGTGAGGGTAATAATCATGGCCATAATAATAACATAATAATATTAATAATAATAATTAAAAATAGTAATACATATTAAAAACTGTAGTTTAGTTTTCCATCTCTTTTCATAGCACTAGCATTGTCTTATATATCTTTACAGTTATGACAAAACCAATTTTTGCTACTGAGTTTCCTTCTTAGCCCTTCGCAAGTCATGTGTTTTGGCAACAAACATGAGTCACATGTAACCTTTACCTCCCTTTCATGGATGACTAGCTCGCATGTTGTGCACGTCAAATTGGAGTTATTGTTCTTGACTGTAAATGTCTGAATCACCACCAGCCAAGCATCACCATCAAAAAACCTTTGAACTTTTTCTATGTCAACATTTTCATGTAAGCAAGCACAAGATAAGTTGTCAGGAAGAATCTCAACAGAATCTTCACCAATTATGGAGCCATGGCTCACAGCATTGTTTGCAGTTTCTGAGTCTACAAACCACTGCAGCATTTGCAAGTGTTTTTCATGTGCTGTCTTTATAGGAAAAGCAGTAGGTCTTCTTTTGTGAGATCTCCTTTTATTTTCCAATCCAATGGCTGTCTTCTTTGTACCCCTTGGTCTTCCTTTAACATTAACTTTAGGTGGCAATTTGCATGACTAAGTTTAATGGTATACTACTGTTTTCTGCTACCCCTCTCGGCAAAACTACTTCAGTTGAGTTGCTATTTTCATCTTGTATGAAGTGATTGACATCATAATGAAGATTTTGGCCATGGTTTTCAATTTGATTATAATCAGCAGAATGAGAACTTTGGCCAAGATTGTTATTCCGATCATCATACTCTGAATGAACATTTTGGTATAAATTTTCATTCTGAGCATACTGTTCAGAATGAACATCTTGACCACAAGTTTCTTTCTGAGCAACTTGATCAGAAGGAATATTTTGACCATAATGATCATTCATAGAATCTTGATCAGGAATAAAATGTTGGCCATGAGTTCCCATCTGATATTCTACTTCACTCTGTTGATCAAGATTGGCATCATTAGATTGATCATGATCCTCATTTTGAGCATCTTGATCAATATATTGATGCACACTTTCCTGATCAAGATTTGAATACATATCTGATCCATTATGAAAATCTTGGCCAAAAGATTCAGTGTTGCTAGCTAGTCCAGGATCATCAATGTCTTCTTGATGTATTGTCGGATTGTCTTCATTTTCTAACAATTCTATAACAAGAGCATTACGTCCAGCTTCCCACAATCTAACTAAGTCATGTAGAATTGCCATTCTACTCTTATAATCTTTCATGCCACATTCCGCAATCATAGATGACATTTTTTGAGACATCACAGATGCTCTTTTAAACTTCTCCTTTTGTGAGAGAATCCGTGCTTTTTCTTCCCTTCGGCAGTCTCTTACTCCAATTCTTCCTAAACCTGGGAATTCCTGAAAGACCCTGTGAACATTTCTGTAATTGGTCTTAGACCATCGTTTGTCAATGGTCTCGGGACAGTACAAGTCTAAACTGAGTTGCTCTTAATTTTAATAAATGCTTGCAGGGCAGGTGCTGAGAGGAAAAAATGGCAAGTGCATGCACATTTTGTTACACTAAGTGTACCTTCCGACGATTCAATTGAATATGTTTCATCAGATTCACTCAGTGTTAGCAGGGAAAGCTTAGACACTGCATTTAACAGTTTGTTTATCAAATTAAGAGCATATGGAGTTACTGCATTGCGGAAACCCTCTACTGAATCACATAAGGTAGGATTCAAAGTTCTTTTTTGAAACATTTGCATTACCTTATGGTCTTTCATTTCGCAGAGTACCTATTACTCCCAAGAATGTACTACAAAACTCTTGTAGGCTCATCTGTGCGGCAATAACTGACTTGATCTTCTGAAAAGTTGACTCTAGACGATTATTTGTCCGTACATTCAAAGAAAACTTCTTATGCTTCAATCCTTCTACCCACTCCATTCTAATGTCATGCCAGTTCTTATTGTAATAATCAATTACTCGGTCCAATTTTGTTCCAAGCAACTGTTCATAAAACATGAAATAAGATGGTTCACTCCTGGCATATGCAATTTTTTGCAGGATTTCCAGCACCTCCGTTCTTTCAACTCTGGTTACTCCCATTTTTTCAGAAGTAATTTCTCGTCTGAATGTCCGGAGAGCATGAAAAAGACAAATCTGTAGTTCTGCTTGTGGAAACTGCTGTTTTAAGACCTGCCTTTCAGTCATATCTTTATCAGTCATTATAACGTGAGTTTTGTTCCAGTTAATGTTATGACTTTTAAAGAGTTCTACCATTTTATTCAGCATAGCAGAAGTTTCATCTGTTGTAAGAAATGCTGAAACAACTTCAGATTCGCCATTGCCATCAACTACAAGAAAAATATACAAAGGCATTCTCAAGTTATTTACTTTGTAGGTTGAATCCACAAGCAGAACTTCAGGAAATTCTTGGTACATGTTCCTCATTCCTTCATCTTGTAAGAAGATTCCTGTGAGGATGTTGTCTTCATCCACAACCATTTCAGACGTCAAGCTTGGGTAGGACTGTAGATGCTCAGCAAGAGCTTGTAGCTCTTTGCCTTCAGCTGGTCCAGACTGCTTATTCATCCCTGTCCCAAGGTTGTGGATGTCTTTCAAAGTCACCACCTTCCCAGTCTTCTGGCTCACTTCTCGTTGAATCAGCTTGCGGTTAGCTCCAACTTTCAGCATATCATTCACCTGAAAGTGGATATTGTTTGCGATTATTAAGTTGTTGTTGTAGTTGTTGTTCCCTAAGCTGCCTGGCCGAACAGCCCAGAGTCCCTAAGGAAGGCCATGGCCACGATCGGGCTTTCCCACAGAGCTCTCATTGAGTGTAGATTATGTTGTTGGCGTAAGTGGTTGTGTGAAATGCAGTTTTCTATGATGTGTTTAATGGTATGGGGTGCTGTGTTACATCCCGGGCAGTCATCGACAACGGAGTCATCCAGTCTCTTCTGATAGCTCAGGAGAGCTGGATGGTGTCCGCATCTCACCCTGGCCAGGTGGACTCTGTCCTCGCGAGGGAGGGAGGATTCGGAAGGATGGATTTCGGGAGGTCGTGCATGCAGCTGCGTGTTGTCTGTGAGTGAGTGGATGGATTGGCGAGAGATATGAGTATGGATGTGCTTCTGGAAGTTGGTTCGGGGTGGGCGGGGAGGGAGAGAGGACAATAATTGTGTGTGATACCGTGTGCTGGGTGTTGTTTTGATATTTCTTGGTGTCTGTGGGTATGTTGCCATGTAGTTTAGTGGGTGGTCTTGGTTCGTGGAGGCTGCTGCCAGGAATTGAGTGCCTCTCATGTCCAGATGGTCTTTGACTTTGAGGATTTTGGTTTCTTGATGTATGTGATCTGTGGGTGCAGTAGCTGTGCAGCCTGTAATGATCTTCAGGGCTTTGTTTTGAATAGTCTGTAAGGTCTTATGATGGGTTTCAGCTAGGTTAGAAGCCCAGGCTGGGCTTGCGTATTCCATCACTGATCTTATGTATTGTTTATATACTGTGGTGGTAGTTTCTTTGTTGTGTCCAAATTTTGTGTGAGCAAGTGACCTGAGGGCGTTAAGTCTGGGTGTCAGTTTCTTTTTAATGTTTGTGGTGTGCTGTTTGAATGTCATAGGAGTATCATATGTTACTCCTAGGATTTTGGGTGTTTGTGTATGTGTTAGGGGTGTGTTGTTTATGGGGAGTTGAGGGATGTGTTCGTGTTCACCTGTCCAGCTTGTGAGCAGGGTTGCGGTGGATTTGGCTGGGGCTAGATTAAGTCTGTTTGTAGTGCACCAGCCATGTAGTGTGTTGAGATAGGGTTGAAAGAGATCTCTTGCTCTTCTTGGGTCATGGTGTGTGCATGAGTGTGTTATGTCATCTGCATAGGAGGCTAAGTTTATTTGGGGCATATTGGGTGTAGTTATATCGTGTATGTACAGATTGAAGAGTGCGGGCGATAGGACGGATCCTTGTGGGACTCCGTTTGGAAAGTTTCTGATTTTAGATGACTGACCGGCAAAAGATACGTGTGCACATCTGCCTGCTAGGAAGTTGGCCAGCCACCTTTTTGTGTTGTTGTGCATGTTTGTGTTGTAGATTTTGTTTGTTAGGTTGTGGCAGGGGATGGCATCGAAGGCTTTACTAATGTTTTATTTTGTTTTATAACTTTAAATTATAATTATATAATACATAATGGTTTTGTTATATTACTTAAATTTGATTTTATTATATTAACAAAAATTGTATATTCTTTTCTTATCCATATATATTTATACCCTAATGATTAAATGAAGTGAGGAAGATTAACCCTATATAATATCCAGAAGACTACTTTGAAATCTGATTAAAATACGAGAACAACTCTTAAATTAAAATATCATCTTAGTAATAAATATTAAAATACGAGAACTACTCTTCAAGAGACTTTACCTTAATACAAGTACTAAATTAATAAAAGTACTTATCCATTCGGCCTCTATGAACACATTTATAGCAGATTTCATAGTACAAAAGCTCTCTATTGAAGACTCTATTTGGGAAACGTTTCAGTGCTGTATCAAGACATACGCTTTTTTCTCTGTGAAGCTGTATATAGTTAGTTGCTTGAAAATGTTCAATGGCTTCGTTACACTCGCTCCATGTTTTAAACTTTATACCTGCTTGAAGCATGTTGGTGACATGCTCATGTATAAACACTAGAGAGACGTGAGGCGGTAACTGTACGAAGGTAGTATAGCAACTGATGTATTGTCCGGCGAAATTCTGCCTATATATAGGGAACCTGGGCAAAAGGAGGGAGATCTGCCGGGTGTTGGCAAATCGGCGCTCAGCAGATCCCCGTATTCTTGTGTTAATCCCAGACCGTTTTGGTGGGGTCAGTGCTCAAGGTATTAGTGAGTTGGGCCAATAATTGGTGTGGGGCGTGACCGGGATCTACCTTTATCTTAATGGCATGGATTATTCTAAGTAGAGTCAGGTGTGAATTAGTTTTTAAGAAAAAAACACAGAGAGAGAGCACTGCCATGGTCAGGTTACATACAGACATAGGGAAGAGAGCGATTGGGAAATGAGTGAGACAGGGAGACACTATCTCACCTACGGTTTTCAAGTGATCTTTAGAAGGTGTTCATGAAACAAAGGAATACATAGGCTACAGATGAGGAATACCTTAACCACTTCGAATTTGCAGATTACAAAGCAGAACACCTTACCTTGTTGCTTTTAATGCTCCCGAAACCAAATTTCTCCATCTTACTATCCGTCCGGAACCGCCAGAAGACTATGGCTTATACTTCAACAATACAAACATTAATCATTCATCGTCTCTCAATATTCTTGGTTTCTCTTTTTCTTCTGCTCTTACCTGGAAGGACCATATTACCATCCTTGCTAAGGCAGCCTCCCAGAAGCTGGATGTGCTCAACCGCCTCAAGGACTTCTTTACCCCTGCTCAGCTTCTTGCTCTGTACAAGGGCACAGTGCCTACACATGGAGTTTGAAGCAATTTAAGTCATAGGAAGAGTGAAAGACTGATTCTGGGATAGAGTTCCAGAGCTCAGCAGTTGAATAGAAGAAAGACTGTACCCTAGTACGGTACCAAACATATATAAATTCAATAATGTCCAACTCCAATATCCTTACACAGTTATAGTTTAGCAACTACTATTAATTATTACTACCTCCTCTCCCCAAAAGTGAATATATATATATATATATATATATATATATATAATTTGTAGGCCTACATATTCTTAAAAGCACGTTAGCATCCACTATTAAATATTCAGTTAAATATAGAAATCGCATCAACTAAGGAAACGAGGTAGTGGAGAATGAGAGTATAAGAACATAAGAAAATGGGAGTCTGCAGAAAGCCAATTGGCCCACACAAGACAGTTCCCTCTCACACCCAACCCTAATTACGACTCCAAATTATTAGCTCAGCTCACTAATACCATGAGGACCGACCTCACCAACACGGTCAGAGGACAGACAATGAGGGTCTGTTGAGCGCCGATTGGCCCACACCCGGCAGATCCCCCTCACACCCAACCCATCTCGTCCATATGCCAATCTATTTTGTTCTTAATGCTTTCTATCGTTCTTGATTCCACTATAGCACTTGGTAGCTTATTCCACCTATCTACAACTCTGTTACCAAACCAATATTTGCCTATATCTTTTCTGAAACGAAAAATATCTAATTTGAAACCATTTGTTAGAGTTCTTTCGCTATCACTGAACTTTAGTACGTAAGGAAGATTTCTATCATGTGGAAGGTCCTAGGACTTACATATAAGAACAGAAGTCTTCAGAAGGCCGATCGGCTCAAATAAGGCAGATCCCTCTCACACCCAACACTAATTATAGGGCCTAATAATAGGCCCAACTCACTAACACCATGAGGACTGACCTCACCAAAACGATCAGAGGTCAGCATGGGAAAACGGGAGTCTGCATAGCGCCGACTGGACAACAACCGGCAGATCCCACTTCCACCCAACAACCATTATAAATACTAAATAGGGTATTAGGATAACACCATAGAGGATTTGTTTAGACTAAGTATATGGATTCATATGGTAATAGTTTGTTCTAGAACCTACATAAAGTGCTTGATGATGGACCACGATAGTTTGAAATATTATTAGTAAATAAGGTAAATATGGGCATTGCTCTAATCAAGATGGGTTGTGTGTGAGAGCGATCTGCCTTGTGTGGGCCAATTGGCTTTCTGTCGACTCTCATTATCTTAGGTTGTTCTTATGTTATGCTCTCGCTCTCTCTCTCTCCTCCTTTGTACTCTTCTTCTAAGCAACATGTGCCATAGTACATATATAAATTCAATAATGTCCAACTTCAATATCATTACAGTTATAGTTTAGTAACTACTTTTAATTACTGTAATTACCTCCTCTACCCATATATATATATATATATATATATATACAGTATATATATATAATTTGTACATATTTTTAATAGCACGTTAGCATCCACTATTAAATATTCAGTTAAATATAGAAATTGTATCAACTATGGAAAAGAGGTAGTGGGGAATGGGAAGAGTATAAATTGTAATTAAAGGACCAAGGCAGTCAATGGTACCAATTAAATGTGATTAGAGGATCCACCTGGTCCTCTAATCACAGATTATACTCCTCCCACTCACCAATAATCTATTTTTGTTCTAATGACACACACACATACACACACACACACACACACACACACACACACACATACACATATGTGTGTGTGTGTGTGATAAATATTATAATTAATATTAGTTGTGACTGACTGACTTATTAGTTAATATTGCTATCATATTGCTAGAAAGAAGATTATGTAGAGGAAATAATGATCGGCGTTTTAAGTGGATGAAAGGTATCAATAAGAGATATGTATATATATATATATATATATATGGTATTATAGTTTAGTAACCTGCCTTTTGTCTCCTTCATACGCAGAAAAGAAGAAAAAATAAGAAAATGGGAGCCCGCTTAAAGCCGATTGGCCCACACAAGGCAGATCCCTCTTACGCCCAACCCATCTTGTCCAGATGTCTATCTAATTGTATTTTGAAGCTCTATCGTTCTTGATCGCACTATGGCGCTAGGTAGCCTGTTCCACAGGTATATACAGCTCTTACCAAACTAGTATTTGCCTATATTTCTTGAAACGAAATGAGTCTCATTTGAAACCATTTGTTTGAGTTTTCTCGCTATCGCGGAGCTTCAGTACATCTTTCAAATCCCCTGTACTTAGCCTATCTCACTTACCCACTTGAACACCTCTATCATATCTACCATATCGTATCATATCATATCTAACTGCGTCTTTCTAACGAATGTAAGCCTAGCTTCTTCAACCTGTCCTGTCTTAATATGGAAGATTTCTAATATTACAGATTATTATGGTCATTCTCAGTTGTACTCTCTCCAAGGAATCTATGTTCATTCTCTAATAGAGACTCCAATTTTGAACAGCATAATCCATGTGTAGCCTCACTAGCGCTAGATAAAAGTTCAAGATTACTACTTATTACGTCTGCTGTTCTGTTACTCACACTTCTAGATATACATCCAAGAACTCTATTTGCCTTATTTCGAACACTAATGCATTGATTTCGTAGTTTCAAATCACAGTTGACTATGATTCTCAAGTCTTTTTCATTATTTGAGTTAGTTATATCCGCGTTATCGAAATTGTATACTGCATTTCCTATCGATTTACTCAATTTTACTACACTGCATTTACTTACATTGAACTTCATCTGCCAGTTTACTACCCATTTGTGTAATATGTCTAAATCTATTTGGAGTGTTTCCATTTTAGTGTCCTCTGTAAATTTACTGATTTTGCTAGTTATTCCTACATCAAGGCTCTCGCTCTCGCGCTCGCGCTCTCTCCTAAATTAACCAAACATCACATTTGGATGCCAATAATCACCAGACTACAATTATGCATCATCAATTGAGAAATTTTACCTATTATCTTCTATGTTGATTCACTATATAAACACACACAAACTCATGCACATTCACATTTTCACGCACAAAATCATTCAGGAACACATATTCGTATTCCTACCCACAATGTCATTAACTCGCATTGCGTGTATTCACCTTATAATAATAATAATAATATTGTGGTAAACTATCAATGGAAGTTAAATATTACTAAGCTATAATGAATCAAATAAAATCAATCTAAATGAATACTCTATATCTAAATTGAATTCAATCTGAAACAAGCTAATTTATATCCAAAGGTCTCGCATAATAAATGTATATAATTATAGGGTAAGGTTATAAGGGTTAATATTAGCCAGGAATTAACTCACCAATAGTTCCACGTGGCAATGAGGCAAGGGAGAACGTTTTACCCAATATGGCGGTGGACAATGGGGAACGAGACTTCGGTCCCAAGACAAGAGTCAAGTTAAAGAAAGAATAAATGATTACATGGGAATGGACATGATTATTATAATTTATGCTTATCTATCAGTCAGTCATGATGTCGATGAGAGCGTCGTGATGGTGTAGCTGTGTGTATTGCTGTATGTGTATTGTGATTAGAGGCACAAAAGCACGATCAACTGAGGGCGGAAAATTAGATGTTAACTGGTTGGTGTTCGTGAAGGCTCTGCCGTACCTCAAAAGCACACCTTGCTGCCTTGGCAAACCGCCAGGAGCCCAAATTATCGTACCGCATTTAGGTTGCTCTATACGATAAATTATATTAATATATACGATAAATTCATATATACTACACAAGACCATGGCAATATTGCTTAATAGCATATTAGGCCTTTTATAACTTAACTTATTTACAATCTTATAATATACGATCTACTCGTCCTACGTCGTGCTGTAGGAGAGATTGTGACGTCACAGAGACATACAAGATCACAAAAGAGTCATATTCTATCGTATTTATACGATACACTCCCCCCACAAAAAAGACCTGAACCCCACCTTAAACCTAAAGTTGCCCAGAGGCTATCTTCGGACGCCACAAGTCGACGGCGCCAGCAGCAGCGCGTCTGGGACGCGTCCCGGTCCGAGAATGATCACCATCAGTAAGAGGCGAGTCGTTCCTTTGAGAATCCTCGGACCCAGCAATAACAGGTGGAGCCTCAGATTGCAATGCGGAATAGAGCTCCAAAGCGTACAAACGTGCGATAGGACGAACAGTAGTTCCAGTGGCTGTCTTCAATAGCGCCACCCGCTCTACAGAGTCTGCCCCCTTGTATACCTCCAATACGCGGCCTAATTTCCAGTATAAACGAGGACTATCTTCTTTAATTAAAACAACTTCAACTGTAGGTGCCGTTGGTCTACCAGAGGGAGTAACACTCCTTTCCCTCAATGCTAGTAGATATTCACTAATCCACCTTCTCCTAAAATCCTCGATTATCCTGGATATATACTGGTATCTCTTAGACACCGCTACCTCAGAGTACAACAAGGGATCCTCTAACTCTATGGATTGGAAATCTGATGGAAACGCAGTCAATGGTTTCCCATATAGCAAGTGAGCTGGCGTTAATGGTAGTGGTTCTTGCAGGTCGGTGTACACTTATGTAAGCGAGCGATCATTCACGACTGCCTCTATCTCTGTGAGGACTGTCGTCAACTCACTCTTCTTTAATAGAGCACGTCCTACAACCGCTCTGAGTCCTGACTTTACTATGCCGACACATCGTTCCCACATGCCACCAAACCAAGGTGCCTTAACTGGAATGAACCTCCATTCGCACTTCTTCTCTCCCAAAAAAGTGATGATAGTAGGATCACTACTCATATCCTTTAGATATTTTGATGCTTGGACATAAGTGGGAGCATTGTTGCTAAGAAAGAGTTGAGGGAATGAACGACGGGCACAAAACCGTCTGAACGCCAGCATAATTTCTTCGCTAGACATATTATCACATAGTTCTAGGTGTACCGCTCGAGACGTCGCACAGGTAAACAATAATATATAAACCTTCTCATGCTCCCTCGTCTTCAATGCCCCTGTGTAATCTAATCCTACCGCTTGGAAAGGTTCTACGTGCTTTACACGGCATTCAGGTAGAGGTGGAGCTGGTCCAGTTGCATATGGTTTACCCTTTAGTCTCTCGCATATTACACACTTTCTCACTACGCGTCGAGCTACTTGTCGAACTCTGGGTATCCACCATGCGAGACTTAAATTTGATATAATATGACATACCCCGTAGTGTTTTACTTCCCTATGTGCACGTATGATCAATAGATCAGTAACGTGATGTCTTGTTGGCATAAGTATAGGTCGGTTTGTGCCGTCTGGTACACCCGACCACTTCAGGCGACCCTCACACCTGATGAGGCCATTGTCTAGGTGCAACCTTAGTTGATGCACTATATTAGGCATTAATGTCTTATTCGAGCCTTTCAAGGATTCTAATTAATTGGAAAAGGTTTCTACTTGAACCCATTTGATCAAAGTTACTTCAGCTGCTTTAAATTCACGAGCATAATGTTGTGACCCCTGTTGCAGAGTTGGCCCGTTACTTTAAGCTTGAGATTGGATACATATCGCAACACCCAAGCTACAACTCTGACTAGTTTATTATAGTCACCGAATCTTGCCCACTTCATGATAGGACCCGGTGGCTCATTTGGTTGGGCTGTAACTGCCACTGTTTCCAGTGGCAGAAGTCCCTCACCAACAGCATGCCATATCGTCCATTCACTTTCATGGAGCAGCCACTTTGGACCATGCCACCACAATTCGGACTTCATTAACTGGCTAGCCGTTATACCCCTAGTTATGAGATCACTAGGGTTTTCCTTTGTATTTACATAATGATAAGCAACGTCTGGCAAAAGGGCTCTAATCTCATCTACCCTATTCCGCACATAAACTGGCAGAGACTTCTTGCTATGTATCCAGTTGAGTGCGACCTGGCTATCGCACCATACATGAACGATTTCAATATTTAATTCGCTCTCGTATGCTGCGCGTACATGTTGCACCAGACGTGCTAATAGCAGCATGGCAGTCAATTCCATTTTAGGGATAGTTACCTTTTTAACCGGGGCTACCTTGGCCCGGGCTGTAACTAAATGTGCCCCAAATGAAGTAACATATATGGCTACCCCGTATGCCGTGGCGCTAGCATCGCAAAACGTGTGTAACGTAAAGTCACCGAACGCCGCCACTTTACGAGGTATAGGTTTAGTACATAGGATGGCATATTCATTCAACAACAATGTCCCTTGGTCATTCAGGTCCTCGGGCAAACTGTCATCCCATCCTATTTTACGTCTCCAAACTTCCTGCATTAGAATCCTAGCTCTTATGGTAACAGGTAATGCTAGACCCAAAGGATCAAAAAATTGCGCAACTTTGCTCAACAGACTTTTTGTGTGCGCTCCTGTCTGCTGAGCAAAAGACCTTGTTTGAAAAGTTAGTATGTCATGTTTAGGTTGCCAGATCATCCCCAAATTTCTGGACTTTTCCTGGTTAAGAGATGCCGTACCATCCACCTGTATTAAACTCTGAAGATCTTCACTATTAGTAACCCACTCGCGGAGAAATAGATGTGCATCCGCAAACAATCTGCGTGCTTGCCAGTATGCATACAACAAATCATCTTGACTATCGCTAGTACCCTGCAAATTGTCAATGTATAATCCGCGAGATAGTTTACTTGTGTCCTCATGAGTGTCAGCTAGATGTTTTCCGATTGTGGCATTTAACAAAAACTGCGAGCAAGTGGCCCCAAAGAGTACAACCCGAAAACGGTATATTATGATGGGACTTTCAGAGTCGCTAATGTCGCCGAACCAAAGAAAGCGAGTAACATCTCTATCTTCCTCCTTGAGCTTGACCATCAAGAATGCTTTCTCGATGTCACTGGTATAGGCGTACTTCCCCAGCCTAAACCGCAATAGATGTTGGGACAGGTCTGACACCATGGACGGACCTGTCAACAGGCAGTCATTCAGACTGGGTTGTTGACCTTGGTGGGCAGAACAGTCATACACCACCCGTATTGGTGTGGTGACGCCGTCTTTCTTTACCCCATGATGGGCCAGATAGTGAACCCTACCCTTCTTACACGGTTCCTCAACATCGACTCTCTCAATAAAACCCCTATCCTCATAACTCCGAAATAAATCGTCATACGCCTGGCGCGTGCTCGGTTCGTTAGACAATTTCCGCTGCAATGCGCGCAAGCGACCTAATGCCAAACCATAGTTGGTAGGCAGGCTTATCTCACTGTTCTTCCAGGGTAAACTAACTTTATATTGCTTGTCTGAGGCACAGTAGCACACAGACTCGTCAAACCTTTGTAGCGCAACTTCCGAGTCATAATCAGTCTCCATAGGATTAATGCCTATGTGATCCAATCTCCACAGTCGTTCCAGGTCGAACTCGGCAGCCATCTTAGGGTCACTAGGTTGGGAATCCTCCCTTCCCAACTCCTCTGCCGCGGTTACATGGACTCTATATATCGAGACCGTGTCGACCAGGACCTTTGACTGTGTAGTATGCACCTTTCCGCTCATGCAGTATCCAAATTTAGTAGGGATTAAAATTACACCACACATCTTTTTAAATCCAGGGTATACTACTTCATAATAATGATCCACACCAAGTAGAACATGCACCTCACTCTGATTTCCCATGGGATCTGACAAGTTAACCCCTTTGCTACGTAATGCGTGTTCCACCTTCTTCACACCCACAGATACATATTCTGGTAGGGTGTCTACTACGATACAAGTCATAAGTACCGGTTTTTACGATAGAAATATGAAATCTCCGCTATCTCGTAGTCTTGTTTATCAGTAACCCCTGTGAAGCCCTGTAATCGAAGAGTCTCAGCCCCTACGATTCGGTGCTTCAGTCCCACTAGTACGGACCTCTTTATAAAGGAACGTTGAGACCCTTGATCTAGAAGTACCCGACAAACTTTGTTACTGTCATTACCTTCCATGGGAATCTGTATTGTGGGCAATATAGTGGTGTCTTGCGTGCTACCTAGTGCCACAGTTGTAGTACCCTCATTTTGGACGTCTTTGACTTTATCTGCTGTAGGACACAACTTATCAAAGTGATGTCCTTTGCAGTGGCGACAGGGCCTTAAGTATGTAGCAGTACATTGTCCCTGCTTACCATGTTCCCCACTTAGACAACCTACACATAGCTTCATTCTTTTTGCCTGTGCTAGTTTTGTCTCATTTGTTGGGTATTTTATGCAGAAACTCTATTTATGTTTGTTGTTACATAGCTTACATAGAATCTGAGCAGGTTTCTTATACGCACCCTCTTTCTTTACTTTAGTCCCCACTGTCATGCTTACTGTTCCCCTCTTCTCAACATTCTCACTCCCTCCCGACTCATACATTCTCCCTTTGTTCAACTGTAGATTATTGATCTCCTTACTGAACTGAGTTTTGAACTCTCCCAGCTCAAATGATCTTACCTTATCAAGTATTGCCATAGGAAGCTTCTGACGCAAGATAATGACTATCATTTCCTGCGTGGTAAGCCCTAGGGTATCTAGCGATCTAGTATGGCACTCCATATTTGCCCTGAAGTTTGTCAACTCATCAACCTTATACTGTGGTTCTGCGAGCCCCAACAAGGCATGGCCATCTTCAACTGCTCTCTATCCCCGTATGTGGACTCTAATAAGTGTACCGCTTCAAGATAACTACCACCCACTACTGCAAACCCCTCTATTAAATGTAAGGCCTCTCCTTCCATTTGTCCCTTCAGATAGTGAAACTTGCGGACATTATCCAAAGAGGATTCATGAACCGTAGATCGAAATACGTCCCAGAAAGCTAACCACTCGGTTAACTTGCCCCCAAATGTAGGAAGATTGAGCTTTGGGAGGTGTACAGTATGTTTTGGGTCAGCCCTTCTATGGGCCTCATTATCGCCTCCCTTCTTACTCGCGATTGCACGCTGTAATAGGTACTTCGCTCTAAAGACAGGTTCGTCATAGAGGGCGCGATTATCACACTCTGTAACAATCTCTTCCTCCTCTGTCATGTCAGCCACAATCACCTCACTCAGAGCCGTAATACGACCGTGGGTGACCTGGACGTTTTCTAATCTAGCCTCCAATTCCTCTAGTTCAGCAGTAGTGATGAAAGTGTTGACGTCCACTATTAGCCTATTTATTACTCCCCGAAGTCCCGCCCTTTGATTTTTAGGGGCTTTGTTCAGCACCCCACTTGACGGTGTCTCTTTACCGTTTTTATCCATTTTGCTTGCGAGCCTATAGGCTATGTATCTAAATATTACGTTACAAAAACAACGGCCAAATAATAGGCTACTTAAGAGACGCCAACCGGCGGACTTCTATGTTATGGAGAAAAAATAGTACACTAAATAGCAATACCTACTAATGGATCATATTGAACAAGAAAAAATGTTAGGTCAGGTCATATGTCACAGGAAGTCTGAAACGGAAAAGAACATTACTGGGGAAAGATGATGGGTGGGATGCAGAACTTGGGCAGGTGCAACGATGTGACCCTGCATTCCGGCTCTAACCATCGCTTGGCTAGCCTTGCCAGTTTATCATAGAGTTGTTCCTGCATCCTGTTATATGTCCCCTTGTTCATTGCCTTAAAATCCCTTACTGGTAGCTAATTCCCGGGTCTGGGCACCAATGTGGTAAACTATCAATGGAATTTAAATATTACTAAGCTATAATGAATAAAATAAAATCAATCTAAATGAATACTCTATATCTAAATTGAATTCAATCTGAAACAAGCTAATTTATATCCAAAGGTCTCACATAATAAATGTATATAATTATAGGGTAAGGTTATAAGGGTTAATATTAGCCAGGAATTAACTCACCAATAGTTCCACGTGGCAATGAGGCAAGGGAGAACGTTTTACCCAATATGGCGGTGGACAATGGGGAACGAGACTTCGGTCCCAAGACACTAGTCAAGTTAAAGAAAGAATAAATGATTACATGGGAATGGACATGATTATATGCTTATCTATCAGTCATGATGTCGATGAGAGCGTCGTGATGGTGTAGCTGTGTGTATAGCTGTATGTGTATTGTGATTAGAGGCACAAAAGCACGATCAACTGAGGGCGGAAAATTAGATGTTAACTGGTTGGTGTTCGTGAAGGCTCTGCCGTACCTCAAAAGCACACCTTGCTGCCTTGGCAAACCGCCAGGAGCCCAAATTATCGTACCGCATTTAGGTTGCTCTATACGATAAATTATATTAATATATACGATAAATTCATATATACTACATAAGACCATGGCAATATTGCTTAATAGCATATTAGGCCTTTTATAACTTGACTTATTTACAATCTTATAATATACGATCTACTCGTCCTAAGTCGTGCTGTAGGAGAGATCGTGACGTCACAGAGACATACAAGATCACAAAAGAGTCATATTCTATCGTATTTATACGATAAATATAATAGTTCTTAAAGCTAGCGCATGCTAAGCTAGCTAAGGATAGCTCAATAAGGCCGATTAGGCGTATTTCCATTGGGGTCCTGTACTACTACCCCATCCCTTTGCTCATGAGGGATGGTAACTACTCCGTGCTTGTGAAAAATCTTTAATGCGCCGAGCGTGGGCGCGAACCCGGGCCTTCTGGGTGGAAGTCCGAGACGCTAGTCACTACACCAAGCGAGCCGAACAAGTTCGGTGATTTATATTCATATATCTACACACACACACACTTTTAGATTACCACTCGACAACGCACATATATTCGAACATACATTCACAATTACACACTCGCCTTCACATTTCCAATCAGAATACACACGCACACACATTGATATTCCCTCCCACAATCGCACCCACTCTAACGTTCTTTCAGAACCACACGCACAAATACATATTCGCATTCCTAATCACAAACACAAACACACATTCACAAAGACAAGTAATGTGAATGACTCATTCTCTCTCTATCACACACACACCCACACACACACAAACACATACACACAGCCCGTAGCCTAGTAGGTAGAGCTCTCGTCTCTCACACGAGGGGTCGGGGGTTCAATCCCCGGCCGGGCGGAGACAAATTGGGCTAGTCTCCTTTCATGTGTTAGCTTCAGTTCACCTAGCTGTAAATAGGTACCTGGAATAAGTGGACGACGTTGTGACGTCCCATCTGGGGTTGGCAATAATGGTACAAGGCGAGAAGGGTATCATATGGTTCACCTAAGCTGATGGCTACCTAAGCCTTCGGGCGAGACGGTACCGTCTATAGTGAGAATGGTACCATACAGATCCACCCTAAGCCTTCGTTTCCGATGTCGCCAATTGGCTAAAATACAGACTACACACACATCCACAGCCATTCCAACAGTACATAAAGCACTTAACATGCATTTCACGCAATACATTCCCAGTTAAGGAGGCGCGATAATAATGAGATTAGCTCGCATTGCGTGGATTCCCTTTGACGAACAAGTAACTGAGTAACACTCACAAACATATTGTACATTCATTATTAATTTTGTACATCAATTATACAAACACATATTTCCACTCACAAACGTACAGGCTTTATGCTCGTACATACACATTCCTACTTGTGCATGCAAGCCAGCGGCAGATCCAGCTCACACCCAATTAATTCATTAAGCTATTCAGTTTATTCTTGAAAGCCTACTGCTACTGAGCTGATCACTTTACAGTGTACTTTGCAATTTCTTTCACAAACATATAATTGTGTTCCTTCCAAATTATGACTCAAACGTACATGCCATTACACACGCACATACTGTACATACTCATGTAGACATGCATTTGAACATCCATATAACATTCGTAAACAAACATTTATTTACGCACATATATATACTGTATTTGCATTACTTTACATTACACTCACAAACATATTCATTTACACAAACACATGTAACTATCCACACATTGACGCACTTGTGCTTGTGAACGTCGTCAAGCCGTCTTATAGCACGTTATGCAAGTATGAATGACTTTACTTCTGTTTGATTATACCATAATGGTAACATATGTAGATAGACATGTGGAATAGGCTACCTAGCGCCATTGTGGGATCAAGAACGACAGAGAGTTTCAAAATAAAATTAGATAAACGTATGAACGAGATGGGTTGGGTGTGAGAGGGATCTGCCTTGTTTTGGCCAATCGACTGTCTGCAGACTCTCATATGTTCTTATAAGATGGATATGCAAGACGAAGAATATACACACATATATAACGGCTATATATAAGCCTAGTTAGATGTATAAATAGGTATGTGTGAGTGTGTGTGGCGTAGGGAGTTGAGTGTGGAATAGGTCTGTATATACAACATGTAGGATTATAATTTAATAAAGTCCAACGTTTTTAATGATAATATAAATAATAATCCAAAGAATTTCGATTCAACAGTCTAATTGGCTGAATTATATGGCGATAAATACGAAAACACTTGTGGTGGTGTCCCGTAGCCTACCCAGTGTGGCTGGGCTGCGAGACACCACTGGTGGTGTCCCGTAGCCCAGCCTCACTGGCTGGGCTGCGTGACACCACCAGTGGTGTCTCGCAGCGATACGAAAACACTTGTGGTGGTGTCCCGTAGCCTACCCAGTGTGGCTGGGCTGCGAGACACCACTGGTGGTGTCACGCAGCCCAGCCAGTGAGGCTGGGCTACGGGACACCACCAGTGGTGTCCCGTAGCCACTTCATTATTTATTCGAAGTTGCATAATAAATCGTAGGCAGTGTCCACCATTCTTTAACTGTCTTCGTGGTGCGATGCATAAGGTGTTGATTTTCGGTGTGAGCATCCTGGATTCGAATCCACGGACTGCCACATGTGTTTGTAAATTTCATTAATCGATTTTAGGAGTATAGTTGGTTGTTGGAAGGAACATAATAATTGATATTGGTTCAGGGGTAATTTATCGAGAGGACTTCCCTAGTGGTTAAGGCCCCATTAATTGCACTTTCCATTCACATATGCATAGCCTACGTGAGTTGCAGTTGGGATGCGTGTACAAGCTTAGATTGATATGCAGGATTCGAAGTTGCATAATAAATCGTAGGCAGTGTCCACCATTCTTTAACTGTCTTCGTGGTGCGATGCATAAGGCGTTGATTTTCGGTGTGAGCATCCTGGATTCGAATCCACGGACTGCCACATGTGTTTGTAAATTTCATTAATCGATTTTAGGAGTATAGTTGGTTGTTGGAAGGAACATAATAATTAAATATGTTCGGAGAATCTACTATTAACCCCTTCTATACCTGCGACTTCTTTTTACTTTATTTTGGACACTATTAGACGATTTGATTCCGTTTAAAATGGGCCTTCATCAATTAACAGACTTTGAACTTTTTATTTAAGCTTGGAGGTCTAGGGAAGAAAATAAAACATTATAAAAAGATACATAAAGGAACAAATATATACGCTCGTTCCCACTTAAAGGGAGCCCACCTCGCTTTATTTCTCTTTCTCTCCCTCTCTTTGGCTTGTATACATTCGGTCCCATTCAGCCTACTGTTTTAAGACGTTTACCCCCATCCAGGTGTCAATATTTTCCTGGCAAGCGATAGCGAGCCAACATATATGTTTTTGTTTTGACAGTAAGCTAAATTTGTAAATTTTTCGATAGAAAAAGGTCTCCGGCGAAGCCGTATTTCTCCATACAATGCTAGTTCGCTATCGCTCGCCAGGAAGAAATCGACACCTGGATGGGGATAAACGTCTTAACACAGTTGGCTGAATGAGGCCGAAAGGATACAAACCAGGGAAAAAGAAAAAAGGAGAGAAAGATAAAAACAAAGCCGGTGACCCCCCTTAACCCGTATAGCCCCAGCGACGCGCCTGACGCGTCGGCGATGTATGTAACGCACAGCCCCAGAGACGCGCCTGGCGCGTCACCCTAATTGCGCCGACCGTAACCTCAGGTGTAGCCACTCAAGAGGGCTCAGATTTGTATGGGAACTGTGTACGTATCCCACACAACCGTGCCGATGGTTGAAAACTCTCGAAGTCCACGTGCGTGCGCGCAATAACCTGTGTTTTTGGGATAATTGCCTTCAATTTTTTACTCTTGTAAAATCCGTTTTCGGGGGCTCTGTAGGACCATTTTTTAAGCTTTTTGAGCGGTTTTTCGTAGTTTTTCCTTCATTCCTAACCCATTCGCTATTGTTTCTGGAATAAAACCATTTTTTGAAAACCGGCCGGGTTCTGGTGCGCAAACATTACAAAACTAGCCGGGGCTCCACGGGTTCAGGATTGAAGGAAGTTGGGAAGGCGTTTTTGTTAGCCATGGGGACAATCTAAAATACATTGTTCGATAATTTGTGTCCTAGAGGTAGAATACAAGCTAAAGAAAGTGGTCTAGTGGTAACCAGAATAAAATGACAATTACTTAATTATGCTGAAGTTAAGGGCGCCTACTTCACTTATTTTTCTCTTTCTCTCTCTCTCTTTGTCTTTGATCCATTCGGCCCCATTCAGCCTACTGTTTTAAGACGTTTACCCCATCCAGGTGTAAATATTTTCCTGGCGAGCGGTAGCGAGCCAGCATATATATATTTTTATTCTGACAGCAAGCTAAATTTTTCCATTTTTTTTATAGACAAATTTCTCCGGCGAAGCCGGATTTCTCCATACAAAGCTGGCTCGCTATCGCTCGCCAGGAAGAAATCTACAATTGGATGTGGATAAAAGTTTTAAAACATTTGGCTGAATGAGGCCGAATGGATACAAGCCAGGGAAAAAGAGAAAAGGAGAGAAAGATAAAAAAAAAAAAAAAACGGTGACACCCCCCCCCCCTTAACCTCTGAAGTGCGCATGGGGGTAATTGGAAACGTCCCCCTGTGCTGACGTATTTGAGGTGTTTCCGTCACTAAAATATTCATTGTGCCATTAATAGCATTAATACTTATCCATATGCGCCTATTATCGGTTGATTATAAAGGTATTAACCTGAAACAACAATAAAACGAGTGAAAACAGCGTTTGGATGGTCAAAATCGGAGATATAGCCCGCGAGTTGTATAATGTATGGTGAGGCAATCTGCTTTCCCGCCAATTTCCCCCAAGGCCACTGAGACACAGTCGATCGATACTCTCTCTCTCTCTCTCTTGCACTCGCTTGCTATCAGTGATGACCACACCCTCCAATCGGATTTCTAATGTTAGCACGAAAATATACCTCAGAATAAGGGAATAACAGGGAAAATAGGTGATAACTGAAGGAGAGGAGGAAAGTGGGGAAGGAGGGGAGGTAGAGGACTGAGATTTTGCATGGCCCAGGGGCCAAAAAAAAAAATAAAAATAAAAAAAAAAAAATATAAAAAAAAAATTTGTTTTCGATGTCAAAAGTTGATTTTTGTTTTCTCTGACTCTTGAGAGTCTCCCCGCAGTGCGCCGGGGGAACTCTTAAGAGTCTCCCCGCAGCTCCCGGGTTAAAGGTGGGGGCGCATGGGTTGAGATAAACATGGAATGAAAATCGCCAAGCTGTACATAATTATCTTGCAAAATGCAATGGCACTGAAATAATTATTAACAATGGTACAAAGGATTTTGTGGATCGCCTATACCGGGCCTGTGACTTCACAAGTGTAATTCCACCATCCAGTCCAGGATGAGTATACTGGAGTGACGTCACTATGACTTCACAGGCCAGGTATAGACGATCCGCAAAATCCTTTATACCATGGTTAATAATTATTTCATTGACATTGTATTTTACAGGATAATTATATGCAGGTTGGTGATTATTTTTCCAGGTTTACCTCAACCCATGCACCCCCACCTTTAATCAAACAGCTGTGCCTACAATCTCTCAATAAATGGTGGACTATCCTTGACTAGCGAAATAGTTATGAGTTTGGATATCTTAGAAGGGGTAGTGGCTTTTTATTTATTTATTTATTTATTATTTTATTTTTGTATTCTTTTGTCTATTAATTAATGTATTTATATATATTTTTATTTTCGTCGCTAGACCTCCCTCAAACTTAGAAAAACACCCCCTAGACACCTCAAGACAAATGTGTATATTTTACGGTAGAAAAATGCCGGTTCGTCCTAAATTACAGCCTCCTTATCTCCTGCCAGAAAACAATCGACACCTAAATGGCAAGATAGGTCTAAAATTTACCGAAATAGGGCGAAAGTTCTTAAAATCGTCAAACAAATGGGCCGAACATCTTCAAATCTCAAAGGCAATGGAGCTAAACACGAGGGAGAAAGGAGACCAGAAAAACGACCCATCTCCCCTTAAGGGGAGGTGTGGTGGAGTGGTCCATCTCCCCTTAAGGGGAGGTGTGGTGGAGTAGTCATGCCGCTGGATTGGTAATCCAATGGACCCGGGTTCAAATCCCGATATGTCAATGGGAAGATATTATTGGGATTGAATTTGTGCTGTACCTAGTATCAGTGCTGTTACAACCCAAAGTTTGGAGAGACTAGTGGAACTAGCTTAGTTAAAGATTTGGCCCCGAAGGAGTCTAGAGGGTGACCTTTAGGTTGAACACAAAGACTGAACTTTAGTTTAAGGGTGTTCAGTATGGATAAGTACTTTTATTAATTTAGTACTTGTATTAAGGTAAAGTCTCTTTAAGAGTAGTTCTCGTATTTTAATATTTATTACTAAGATGATATTTTAATTTAAGAGTTGTTCTCGTATTTTAATCAGATTTCAAAGTAGTCTTCTGGATATTATATAGGGTTAATCTTCCTCACTTCATTTAATCATTAGGGTATAAATATATATGGATAAGAAAAGAATATACAATTTTTGTTAATATAATAAAATCAAATTTAAGTAATATAACAAAACCATTATGTATTATATAATTATAATTTAAAGTTATAAAACAAAATAAAACAAATACAATTAAAATGCCCCAGAACAAGAAGCCCACCACAGAAGCCACGAGCGAACACCACACAGAAACACCCGGAAGAAAGGTCCACAGAACGAAAGGACCAGCTGACCGAGCCCGCCATTCCAGACAGGCCCAAGCCCGCAGGGCTAAACAGCTCTAGGACACACCCATTTACCTTTTCTAAACCGACCATTTTCCACACCTCACGTACACTAACCCCCTCGTGTCCTACACTTATTAACTACAAAGATGATGAACAGGAATATACATTCGTATTAAAAACACCCATGCCCTGTCCCGACGTTGAGCCAATGCCAACACATCAGACAGCCATAAATATATCTATGTATGTTCTTACATCCGAGAAGTAGATGTTATATATATCTTAGAAGTTCAAACACCCACGCTTGTCCCTAGACCTCTTATATCATTTTCCATGACGAGTATAGATATAAGTAACCCGTGCTCAGTCGCCCCTTGCATTGCTCCTCTAGTAACTAAGTATTAATATTAACATTCCCTAACATCTTGTCTTGCCAGACTAAGCTTCTGAAGACCCATCGCCCCATAAATCTATGTATGCAATCCTTAGGTTAAGTATTTTTATCCGCCATTGTGTTCACCTTTTTCCATTTACTTTCCACAATTGTCATAAGTCTTCCCCTTGCCTCCTTCGTATCCACAGCCCACACTACGCCAATTTATTTCGTGTCTTACACCGCTTACCCCAACCAGAGATTGTATAAGATAACCTGGTTACCAGTATCTGTCATAAGTACCCCGAAACAATAACCAAGTACCCCTACGAACTGCCGCTGTGGTTAGTATTTTATATTTAATAGAAAACGCAGTTCCCAGGGCCAACTAATAGTATCCATAACCCTCTGACTGATCACATAACTATCTTTTCCAGACTCTTATACCACCACATAGTTGCATTCCCCGGTAGCATTTGGCTAACGTATTCTACTGCCTTTTCAAACTTCCATATCAATTGTAGCCTAATGCCACCCCCACGCCCAGGGACCTTAGGGGCAAAATTTCCCTGTAGCCCTTGAACTCTCCCCCCCCTCTCATTAAGACACCCGCGCTTCTCGACTCTTGTCCGACCTAGCCTCTCTCTCATACCTCTTGAAGATCCTTGAATTGTCCGTTACGAACGCTCTCCAACCTTTTATATATATACTCCTATCCAGCCTACCTTCACTTAATAGGCCAGAACAACATTAGAACTTTACTAGCCCCTTGCATGCCATCTATTCTCTTACAACACATTCACAACCCTGCACCCAATGGTCGTCGGTGCGAGGCTAGCCGCCCCGCCAGTAACTAACTTCTATTGTCATACTTCCAGATAAATGTGGCAGAGTTAGCAACCCAGTCTCCACCATATCCAGCAAACCCTACAATTAACAACCAGCCGAGTAAAACCAGCTAGCTAAGGCACCTTCGGTTTTGGTATTAAAGACACTCACATCTGTCACAGAGGGTTATTACAAACACTGGTGATATGGCAAGCCCCTAGCCACAGCCGCCGGAAGACTATCAGAGAGAGGGCGCCCAGCTCCCCCTTTTTGCCCACCCGAGGAGGGAGACCCCCACCCCCGCGGAGGTATACCTGGCCCCTGTTTTGACTTTCGAGTCATTGCCAGGTAGCACAGGAATTCTTCCTATCAATGAACTAACCATGAATGACTAACACCTTTACTAACCTCTATTACCTCACAATAAACCATTTACCTTTCTTGCATGCTCTGATCACTAAATTAGCACCTCAGCTATACTATAGAATGAAGATTGAACAGTCTAGAGAGACGCTCCTATCACAGCTGTCCCCATCCTCCTCGCAAAGTAGATCCAGTCTCTCTCCCCTAAATACGTCCAGTATAGCCAAAATAGTACCTCTTACTAAGGCTCAGTTATATGAAAATATAAAGGCTTCCTATCGCCCTGTGCCACAACAGTAAATACCATCTTACCTAGTCCCCATATCTATTGAGAGCTCAATTAAGTCCATAAGACTCGAGATCCCTACTGTCTACAGGGTCCAGAACCGAGCCTATAAATCTAACTCCCGCCCCCAGTCAAATCAGTTGAAAGCTAGACACCAACCAGTGGTCACTACCCTGCAGTTTACCTCTAGCTCTGCCCTTGTGTTGTTCCGGAGTTGAGAGATTCCAGATCCGGCAGGCTCCGTGGCAGAGAAGACTGATAGAAGCATCTGTCCATGTACAAGTCCTAACGTGCACCTTATAACCTTCACACAAATTCGTGGGTATATAAGTGTGTAGCCAGCAACGATCATCAAGAGATCCGACTTGAGAACTTCCTACATTTTGGACCATCTGGACGGCCGAGGAACCGGTCGTTAGCCCCCAACATCACCGGAAGCAAGATAACCAGGACCAGATCTACCCATACTATTCAAGATTCATGTTACTAGTACTAAGTGTTATAGTACTAGCTTGATACTCGCCTATTAACTTTCTATAAAGTGGCTAAGACCTTGCCCAGTGTAATTCATATTTAACCATTCCATTTGGGACGTACTAAGCGATCAGTGTTTTTTTATTAACAGGCGACCTGGACTCTCTTAATTACCTTAATCAGATATTAAAACTCTAGTGATATCTAACGTTCGCCCACTGATTCGTGTTCTACATATTTCTGCCTTAAGAATATCAAACTTAGTTCAGTACCCCCATGAGGTTGCTAGAGATTTCCGTGTTCTATAATATACGCGTCTAATCCTAACTGTTTGTTGCTACGTGGGCACGCGACCAGCCAGCAAGAGGTAAAATCAGTGACATTGAATTATACGAATATATTGAGGTCTTCCAGTAAAATATAAACTTGCTAATTAAACCCGTGATCAGAAGAATATACCTGAACGTTGGAAGTGGGAGACTAGGCTCCATCCAAATCCGCAAATGCTAGCAGTTCCCTTCTATCATTTGTTTTGTGCGAATATAACTCTTTCTATGCTCTTTATTTCTTTATTTCAATAAACGTGAACTTGTGTCGTGTTACCGTGTGTTTATTTTGTGTTCTCTATTCCTCATACCTTGTATTGTGCATGCAGCCTTCTATACCCAGTCATTCAGAACTCACATTACCCAAGTTAAACCTGTAGAAAAACAGGGCATAACATTGGCGGCAGCGGTGGTTCTTGATTCGGATAAAAGGTTGCATTACATTGCAAGTTTGGAACAGCTAGAACACGAGAACATCATGGCGCAACCTAACTAAGTTTTCATCCCAAATTATGAGGAAACAAATTATGGGATCGAAGTATTCATGGACATAGTGAAACCCTTAGTTGACATTACTTATACCACGGACGCACATAAAATAGCCGTAACATTACCACACCTGGGAAAAGCCGTTTCCCTGGTGGCCTATCAAGTGCGCCCTGATCTCACCTGGAACGAATTTCGCAATAGTGATAGAAGCCATTAAACCTTCGTTGGGCGTTTTCGTGGCCCACACCCGTATCCTAGACACGAAATTCGAAGGCGATCTAGATGCCACAGTCAGTAAGCTTGCCCAACACATAAAAAATTCTTTCCCCACGTTGACCAAAATCCAACAAGAACAGCAAATTCTGGTCAACCTTGTGTCGATATTGCCCTCAGCAGTAAAAGACCATTTCCGGGTGCACGATTTAGTCTTATACAAAAAAGACCTCATCACGATCCGACTTATTTTGGCCGTGCGCACAGAAGCACCCACCCAAATCGCTGCAATCAAGAGGTTTCCCACGCACCCGCAGCAAACCAACCACCAAAACCCCAAGAATGCCTACCCAGCCTCATTTTTCAACAACAGACCCACCTACCCTTCCGGCAAGCCCCAACCCAGTAGACCCCGGTTCCAACCGTCCCAGCCACGCAGAATCTTCAACCGGAACAGCAACTACAACACCTACCAAAGTAAAAATCCTACCTTAGTCATTATCAACCCCTATGAATTCCCTGCCTGTAATGCTCAGTGTGCCCTCCACCAAATTCGTGACTCTGCCAAACCTCGCCCCTCTACTCCTCGCATTTCTGTAAATGAAGAGGAGTGGGGACAAGAGGAAGAAATTGCCCCCCATACCATGACCTCAGACGATACCGAGGAAACCCTGGAAGAGGTAGATACCGACACCCAGGATTTTTAAAGTATCCCCCGCCCACGATGGGCTCGGCGGGGGACGCCATAACTAGTCGCACTGCCCCCATTTATTACATGGCCAAAATCAAGGACATTCCTGTCCGCTTGCTAATCGACACGGGAGCTGCCAAGTCATGTTTGTTCAAATCTTACTATGAAAAACATCCGACGATTTGGCCCTTTGTTAAACACCAAAACAGAACTCATCTCAGCTGCTGATACTTACTTAAATCTCCTAGGAGACACTTTACCCCTATCAGTAACCACTCCTGGCCCCCATGCTCGTTGTTATCACACATTTACAGTATTTTCCTCCAACTGTAAACATTATGATAGTTTCCTTGGACTTGACCTCCTTCAAAAACTAGAGGCCCAGATTGACTGCGGCCAAAGGCTGATCTCATTCAAAAACAAATTCCAGCCCAAAGCCTCTGACAAACCAATCACGCAGAAACCCATTCCCAAAAAGAAAAAACAACTTCCCCTCAACAAAACCTGATTCAGGGTTACCAAGTTGCAGCTAGCACTAAGGTTACTCCTAAAACCTCCCCTTGCCCCGAGATCTCTCAAAACCTCACTCAATTCAGTAAAAAAATGCCTCAACAAACGAAAGACAAGTCCAAACAACTCCCCTCGGTAATCCCCTCAATTCTCGTAACTCTGCCCAGAATAAATCCTCCCATGTTTTCAGGACAGACTGATATATGTAACCCTAATTCTATCCAATGTTTATGTACACATGTTTCCAGAGAAAATGCCGACCAATGTACCCAACAATGTTTCCCCCATGCCCCCAGAAATGTTAACAACCCCAAATCAATACACCAGTCCTACACCAATAACCCATGTTCTACACCTAACTTTTTCCCCACCAACCCTCCGCAGTCCCCCCAGCAAATCCCGTTTTCTAACTCGCTCACCTCGCACCCTTCTGAACCGCCCGCACGCGCCGTTAATCCCCCCCCTCACGCGTGCCGACCGAGGGACACAACCATGTTCCCACCATGCCCCCAGAAATGCCCAGCTATTCCACCACCCCCCCAATCCCCCTTGTGACAGTTTTTCGTCAGTAGCTCCCTTCCACCCCCCCACAATTCACACCCCTAATAAACTTCAAAACCCCACACTTGACTCACCCCCTCATGACAGACAAACCCACCAACCCCAGATAACCTCTAAACAAACGGTTACTGCCACCGACAACGCTTCCCCCACCAACCCTCCGCAGTCCCTCCAACAAATCCCGGTTTTTATCCCCCTCACACCGCGCCCCACTGATCCTCTCACACGCGCCGTTAATCCCCCCCTCACGCGTGACCCCCACCAAAGTGACCTTGCCCCCCTTATAAGTACCAAGCACCTGCTCGCCAGTCAATCCCCCACCATCATTAGCCCAGCGGTAGTTCAGGATAAATGCCAAATTCCCCCCCCACCATCAAAAATGGGTGAACCTGCGGCCCATACCCCAAACTCACATGGTATTTTCCCCCACTAACACATCCCCCAACCCCCATCGCTGCCTCTTACAACCCGCCATCATTCCCGCTGGTATCAACCACATTCTCGTGGCTAATATCTCGGAGGAACCCCTGACATTACCGAAAGGACTCATTATAGGAGATCTCGAAAATTTCGATGACCTCCCCATACATTGTAACGACACCCCTACCAGCCTCCAATTGCCCCCTCTTCCGGAGACACTATCTGACCACCAAAAGAACGGCATGTACGACCTACTGATGGAATTCAGTGACGTCTTTGCCCAACAACCCACCGAAATCGGACAGACGGATGTAGAACAACACATCATTAACACCACAGGCCCCCCCATACGACAACCATCCCGTAGAAAGAACCCCATACAACGTCAGGAAGAGGAACGCCAAGTCCAGGAAATGTTAGAGGCCGGGATTGCCACCCCGTCCATTAGCCCCTGGTCTTCCCTGTTGTCTTAGTCAAAAAGAAAAATGGGACAACCCGTTTTTGCGTCGATTACAGGAGGTTAAATGACATAACCATTAAAGACGCTACGCCCTTACCCCGAATAGACGATTCCCTGGACTCCCTATACGGATCCAAATGGTTCACTACCCTCGACTTGCAAGCAGGGTATTGGCAAGTGCCTATCAAGGCCGAGGACCAAAAGAAAACAGCATTTTCCACTAGTGGTGGCCATCACTATGAATTTAACGTCCTACCTTTTGGCCTCTGTAACGGACCCGCCACTTTCTCCCGTTTGATGGAAACGGTATTGCATGGCCTAACCTGGGAAACCTGCCTAGCCTATCTGGACGATATTATTGTGTACTCTCCAACCTGGGAAGAACACCTCAGGTTGAGACAAGTCCTGCAAAGAATCCGAGCCGCCGGGTTGAAATTAAAACCCTCAAAGTGCGTGATTGCCCGGAATAAGGTAGATTTTCTCGGACAAGTGATATCTGAACATGGTATTGCGCCAGACCCAAAGAAACTTCAAGCCATACAAAACCAAACCCCACCCACCACGGTTAAAGGAATACGTTCGTTTCTAGGTTTAGCCACGTACTACAGACGTTTCGTCCCCCACTTTGCCACCATAGCCAGACCCCTCCACCAACTTACCCACAAAGACACCCCGTTCGCCTGGACACCTGAAAGAGACCTCGCGTTTAACACTTTGAAGCAAAAGCTAATCCAAGCCCCTATTGTCGTTTTCCCTGACTACCAGAAACCTTTCCGTCTTTATACCGACGTATCTCTGTACGCCATAGGTGCAGTATTAGCTCAATTCAGAGATGGAAAGGAACATGTGATAGCGTATGCCAGCTGCACATTCACCCCACCCCAACAGAATTACGCAGCTACCATGAGAGAGCGCTTAGGGATCATTTGGGCACTCAGCCACTTCCGGTCATTTGTGTTAGGCGCAAAACTAGAAATAATTACCGACCATCAATCTTTACAATGGCTGCGTAGGTGCGAAACCAACTCAGCCATTTTGGTACGTTGGAGAGAGACACTAGAGGACTAAGACTTTACAATACAATATCGTCCCGGCAAACTCCATACTAATGCAGACGCCCTGTCACGTTTGCCAGTACCAAAAGACCCCCCCACCAACCTAGCCGCCTTACAAAACACTCAATGGGTATCTACCCCCACCTCCCGACAGAATGCCCCCCCAGCCCCCTCCCGAATTCAATCTTGGGAAGCACGAATCAGAACCCCCTGGATACCGTTAAACGTCTTCAGGAGACGGACTCGCTGGGGAGATCAACTTGCCACAGACACTGGTCACATAATCTTGGACCCCACCATAGCCCACGACTACATGATTGCCATCCACGAGGGAAACGGCATACACCTTGGACAAAAGAAAATGTTAAAGATCTTCACAGACCAATACTGGACCCCCAACCCCTCCAAAATTGCACAACGAGTGACAGAATCCTGCAAACCGTGTTTATTGGGAAAG
This sequence comes from Paralithodes platypus, assembly GCA_032716605.1. Taxonomy (NCBI): domain Eukaryota; kingdom Metazoa; phylum Arthropoda; class Malacostraca; order Decapoda; family Lithodidae; genus Paralithodes; species Paralithodes platypus. The sequence goes on from CM064501.1 coordinate 5,710,726, forward strand.
GATAGATCACGCACCCCAGGCCCAGCTGGTACCATTTCTGCCAACAAACCGTTCCAAGTCCTATCCCTCGACATCATGGGCCCGTTCCCTTCTTACGCTGGCAACCGCTATATCGTCACATTTGTAGACGTATATTCAAAATTTCTAATAGCCTGCCCAGTTAAAGATCACACAGCCACCAGTCGCCACACTGCTTGCCACCGAAGTGTTCCCTATATTCGGCCTTCCCCTTGCTCTTCTATCCGACAATGCCCCCGAGTTTAGTGGACACGTTTGGCAACAATTCACCCAACAATGCGGTATCAAGATTAAACACTCATCCCCGTACTGGCCTCAAGGAAATGCTATCTGCGAACGCAGCCATCGCACCATCAACAACCAGTTACGTACAAGAATGATTGCTCTTAATACCTCAGACTGGCCATCACAACTAAAAATGATACAGTGGGGTATGAACACCTGTCCTCGGGAAGACGGTATTTCCCCTCATGAACGTGTTTACGGTGTACCCCCCCGGTTACTGCCATTCCACCACCACGCTCACCTTCCCTCCACCACCTCCACAATTGACCCATTGCAACATCTGCAAAACCCCCTCCATACCGCCCAGATCTGTCAAGACACCAAAACTGACTACATCGATGAAAAAAACCCTTTCGCCATCCATGACACCGTAATGGTAGCCAACCTCCCTATCACCAACAAGTTAGGCCCTCGCTATGTCGGACCCTACACCGTAATACAAGTCCCAAATGCCTTTCAAGTCACCATCGACTATCACGGCGTAACTCGCACGCTCCGAACTAGATTCGTCCGAGCGTTTAAACCTCTAAAGCCACAAGACATTACCCCACCCCACACGTCCGACCCTAAATTAAATACCCCTACTCACCCCCTCACTCAGGCTACGAATATTCCCATACAAACCCCTAAGGACCTAAGCCCTCCAGCACCGAACCGACAAATCTTTTCTCACCATACCCCCCCAACTAACCTCCACAAACCCCAAGCCCCCAATATCACACCCTCTTCCACCATGACACCTTCTTTCACTTCTGATAGTCAAGTTCCTCCCCAACTTATCCAAGTACAAAAACCTCCACCCACAACCCCGACCACAACAGAAACCCTCCCGTCTAGCCCTGACATACCTCCACCAGGCACCACAGTGAGAAAACCACCACCGCCACCCCAAACCAAGTACACACCCAACCGCACCACACAATCTACCTCGGTAACCTCACGCTACAACTTACGCCCACGACAAACATAGTTTAAAACCTCCAGAAAACACACCCTACTAACCAAGTTCCGTAGGGCTGCCAGACCACTACCCTCCTCCTCCTCCTCCTCTTCTTCTTCTTCTTCTTCTTCGTCGAATTCTCCCCCACAAAGGGAAAGAAGACTAATAATCACCAGCAAATCACCAACCTCATTAAACAACACACGCCCCTACCCCCAACCCTCCAACTTAAATCTACACTCCTTACCCACCCGTCTAGCCCCCCCCGCATCCGCCCCTTTCCCCTCCACGATCCCCACCACCCCACCCACACACCGACCAACCTCCTCATCTCACCGCACCCCCCACCCACCCACCCCAAGAAACCCCCCCCCCCAAAGTCACCCCCGAGAAAACTCCCACATGTCATTTACCTATAAAACATGCTTCCCCTCACTATAAAACATCGTCGAGCGACTCAAGTCCCACGACAAACATCTACCTTCCCACCAGGACCGCCAGAGGTAGAATAATCAACAGACCCATCAGATTTAAAGACAGCGATACAAAAATAACACCCCGTTCTGACACGAAGGACCCAAGCCACACAACACACACACCCCCTCCTTCCCACACACCTCCTTCACCCACCTTACCTACACCGATTTTGCGCATTGCCTCACTATATATTCCCAACCTACAACACCGCCTAAGAAAACCAAATACAACCCAGACTCACATTCCCCCTTCATCCCCAGCCCTGTTGTCACGCGCGAATCCCCTTTCGGTTAGTAACCCATTCACCACACTAAACAGACTTCCTGTCAACCCCACACACCTCACTCCGACCCCCACGGGGGAAAGCTACAAACCATTCATACGAAAGGTTAAAGTAAAGACCCCCCACTGGACACTTGGCCCGTGTACCACACCCACACCAAGCCCGGGCAGCCGCCCGCCACAACACAGAGGACACATTCTTACAGGTATACATTGACCTGCAAAAGAAACCTGACCGTCGCTCTCGTGTTTGGTGGAACTTTCTAAATACCCTGAAAATGACCCACCATTACTATGATTCTTTTAACTTCACCCTTGAGGCTCGAGGACGAGCCTATAATGAAGGAGAGGGAAGTAAAATGCCCCAGAACAAGAAGCCCACCACAGAAGCCACGAGCGAACACCACACAGAAACACCCGGAAGAAAGGTCCACAGAACGAAAGGACCAGCTGACCGAGCCCGCCATTCCAGACAGGCCCAAGCCCTCAGGGCTAAACAGCTCCAGGACACACCCATTTACCTTTTCTAAACCGACCATTTTCCACACCTCACGTACACTAACCCCTCGTGTCCTACACTTATTAACTACAAAGATGATGAACAGGAATATACATTCATATTAAAAACACCCATGCCCTGTCCCGACATTGAGCCAATGCCAACACATCAGACAGCCATAAATATATCTATGTATGTTCTTACATCCGAGAAGTAGATGTTATATATCTTAGAAGTTCAAACACCCACGCTTGTCCCTAGACCTCTTATATCATTTTCCATGACGAGAATAGATATATGTAACCCGTGCTCAGTCGCCCCTTGCATTGCTCCTCTAGTAACTAAGTATTAATATTAACATTCCCTAACATCTTGTCTTGCCAGACTAAGCTTCTGAAGACCCATCGCCCCATAAATCTATGTATGCAATCCTTAGGTTAAGTATTTTTATCCGCCATTGTGTTCACCTTTTTCCATTTACTTTCCACAATTGTCATACGTCTTCCCCTTGCCTCCTTCGTATCCACAGCCCACACTACGCCAATTTATTTCGTGTCTTACACCGCTTACCCCAACCAGAGATTGTATAAGATAACCTGGTTACCAGTATCAGTCATAAGTACCCCGAAACAATAACTAAGTACCCCTACGAACTGCCGCTGTGGTTAGTATTTTATATTTAATAGAAAACGCAGTTCCCAGGGCCAACTAATAGTATCCATAACCCTCTGACTGATCACATAACTATCTTTTCCAGACTCATATACCACCCCATAGTTGCATTCCCCGGTAGCATTTGGCTAACGTATTCTACTGCCTTTTCAAACTTCCATATCAATTGTAGCCTAATGCCACCCCCACGCCCAGGGACCTTAGGGGCAAAATTTCACTGTAGCCCTTGAACTCTCCCCCCCCCTCTCATTAAGACACCCGCGCTTCTCGACTCTTGTCCGACCTAGCCTCTCTCTCATACCTCTTGAAGATCCTTGAATTGTCCGTTACTAACGCTCTCCAACCTTTTATATATATACTCCTATCCAGACTACCTTCACTTAGTAGGCCAGAACAACATTAGAACTTTACTAGCCCCTTGCATGCCATCTATTCTCTTACAACACATTCACAACCCTGCACCCAATGGTCGTCGGTGCGAGGCTAGCCGCCCCGCCAGTAACTAACTTCTATTGTCATACTTCCAGATAAATGTGGCAGAGTTAGCAACCCAGTCTCCACCATATCCAGCAAACCCTACAATTAACAACCAGCCGAGTAACCCCAGCTAGCTAAGGCACCTTCGGTTTAGGTATTAAAGACACTCACATCTGTCTCATACACAGAGGGTTATTACAAACACTGGTGATATGGCAAGCCCCTAGCCACAGCCGCCGGACGACTATATCAGAGAGAGGGCGCCCAGCTCCCCCTTTTTGCCCACCCGAGGAGGGAGACCCCCACCCCCGCGGAGGTATACCTGGCCCCTGTTTTGACTTTCGAGTCATTGCCAGGTAGCACAGGAATTCTTCCTATCAATGAACTAACCATGAATGACTAACACCTTTACTAACCTCTATTACCTCACAATAAACCATTTACCTTTCTTGCATGCTCTGATCACTAAATTAGCACCTCAGCTATACTATAGAATGAAGATTGAACAATCTAGAGAGACGCTCCTATCACAGCTGTCCCCATCCTCCTCGCAAAGTAGATCCAGTCTCTCTACCTAAATATGTCCAGTATAGCCAAAATAGTACCTCTTACTAAGGCTCAGTTATATGAAAATATAAAGGCTTCCTATCGCCCTGTGCCACAACAGTAAATACCAGCTTACCTAGTCCCCATATCTATTGAGAGCTCAATTAAGTCCATAAGACTCGAGATCCCTACTGTCTACAGGGTCCAGAACCGAGCCTATAAATCTAACTCCCGCCCCCAGTCAAATCAGTTGAAAGCTAGACACCAACCAGTGGTCACTACCCTGCAGTTTACCTCTAGCTCTGCCCTTGTGTTGTTCCGGAGTGGAGAGATTCCAGATCCGGCAGACTCCGTGGCAGAGAAGACTGATAGAAGCATCTGTCCATGTACAAGTCCTAACGTGCACCTTATAACCTTCACACAAATTCGTGGGTATATAAGTGTGTAGCCAGCAACGATCATCAAGAGATCCGACTTGAGAACTTCCTACATTTTGGACCATCTGGACGGCCGAGGAACCAGTCGTTAGCCCCCAACATCACCGGAAGCAAGATAACCAGGACCAGATCTACCCATACTATTCAAGATTCATGTTACTAGTACTAAGTGTTATAGTACTAGCTTGATACTCACCTATTAACTTTCTATAAAGTGGCTAAGACCTTGCCCAGTGTAATTCATATTTAACCATTCCATTTGGGACGTACTAAGCGATCAGTGTTTGTTTATTAACAGGCGACCTTGACTCTCGTAATTACCTTATTCAGATATTAAAACTCTAGTGATATCCAACGTTCGCCCACTGATTCGTGTTCTACATATTTCTGCCTTAAGAATATCAAACTTAGTTCAGTACCCCCATGAGGTTGCTAGAGATTTCCGTGTTCTATAATATACGCGTCTAATCCTAACTGTGAGTTGCTACGTGGGCACGCGACCAGCCAGCAAGAGGTAAAATCAGTGACATTGAATTATACGAATATATTGAAGTCTTCCAGTAAAATATAAACTTGCTAATTAAACCCGTGATCAGAAGAATATACCTGAACGTTGGAAGTGGGAGACTAGGCTCCATCCAAATCCGCAAATGCTAGCAGTTCCCTTCTATCATTTGTTTTGTGCGAATATAACCATCTTTCTATGCTCTTTATTTCTTTATTTCAATAAACGTGAACTTGTGTCGTGTTACCATGTGTTTATTTTGTGTTCTCTATTCCTCATACCTTGTATTGTGCATGCAGCCTTCTATACCCAGTCATTCAGAACTCACATTACCCAAGTTGAACGTGTAGAGAAACAGGGCATAA
>CM064501.1:5716328-5738828 GCA_032716605.1 Paralithodes platypus
CTCTCATGAAACCCTTTTCCTCCGCAGCGGTATAGATAAACCTGTTAGATAAAAAAGGGGGATCTTTATAGCTGACAAGTGTTTTTTTAAAGTGTTAACTGCTAGACGCTTATGTTCAAACAAATAATCCAGGTATTTGAAAACTAATGCAACCGAAGTGTCTGTCTGAGAGGTTTCTACAACCCAAGTAGTGAAAGCACGCCAATGAGAAGAGTATTGTCGCTGGGTAGACTCTGTATATTGAACTATCAATTTAGCAGTGACACTCTGGCCATATTGGGGCAGCCACTTTTTTTTTTTTTTTTTTTTTTTTCTATGTGATTGAGGGAGGCAAAAGGCATTACTGCCTATAGCGAGTGCCTCCCCCATAGTTGAAAGAGTGACAGGGCCAAAATCAAGGGACGTTCGAGCCAAAATGCCTGGACACACAGAGTTTGAAGCAATTTAAGTCATAGGAAGAGGGAAAGACTGATTCTGGGAGAGAGTTCCAGAGCTCAGCTGTTGAGTAGAAGAAAGTTTGAGTAACGTTTCACTCTTGGGTTGGAGAGTTGCACAGAGTAGGGGTGGGATTGAGTTGCAAGACGGGTACCACGTGCCCTATGTAAAGGAGGTGGTATGCACTGGGATAGCTCTGAGGAACACTGATTATTATAGTAGCGATAGAATAGCGAGAGAGATGCAACATTGCGGCGGAGAGAGAGAGACTGCAGAGAGTTGGTGAGTGGACGGGAGTTAATGATACGAAAGGCCTTCCTTTCAACTTTGTCTAGGAGAGCGGTGTGAGAGGAACCTCCCCACACATGTGAACATACTCAATACAAGGGCGCACTATGCCCCTGTACAGAGCAAGAAGCTGTGCAGGGGAAAAGAACCCCCTAAGGCGGTTGAGCACACCCAGCTTCTGGGAGGCTGCCTTAGCAAGACTGGTAATATGGTCCTTCCAAATGAGAGCAGAAGAAAAAGAGACACCAAGAATATTGAGAGAAGATGAAGGGTTGATTTTTGTATTGTTGAAGAATAAGGGATAGTCCGCTGGGAGATCCTGACGGGTAGATAGATGGAGAAATTGGGTTTTGGAAGCATTAAAGTTAACAAGGTTTTCTCTGCCCCAATTGGAAATAGTATTTAGATCAGAATTTAAGAGTTCTATGGCTTCATTACGTTTGTCGTTGAGGAATTGCTGGCTGGGGCGTTCTGAAAAACTAATGGAGTAGTGTAAGGTTGAGTCGTCTGCGTATGAATGGATGGGAATTAAGGTACAGTTAAGGAGATCATTTATAAAAATTAGAAAGAGAATAGGAGATAGGACAGAGCCCTGAGGAACACCGGAGTTTATAGGGTGAGGAAGTGAACAATGGCCGTCCACAACCGCGGCTATGGAACGGCCGGAAAGGAAATTAGAGACAATGCACAGATGCAGGATAGAAACCGAAGGAGGGTAGTTTAGAAATTAAAGATTTATGCCAGACTCTATCGAAGGCTTTCGATATGTCTAGTGCAATAGAAAAAGTCTCACCGAAGTCCCGAAAGGAGGATGACCAAGAGTTGTAAGATATGAAAGAAGATCACCATAGAGCGACCCTTAACCTAACAAGTGCGCATGGGGGTAATTGGAAACGTCCCCCTGTGCTGACGTATTTGAGGTGTTTCCGTCACTAAAATATTCATTGTGCCATTAATAGCATTAATACTTATCCATATGCGCCTATTATGGGTTGATTATAAAGGTATTAACCTGAAACAACAATAAAACGAGTGAAAACAGCGTTTGGATGGTCAAAATCGGAGATATAGCCCGCGAGTTGTATAATGTATGGGTGAGGCAAGCTGCTTTCCCGCCAATTTCCCCCAAGGCCACTGAGACACAGTCGATCGATACTCTCTCTCTCTCTCTTGCACTCGCTTGCCATCAGTGATGACAACACCCTGCTTGCAACTCGCTAATGTTAGCACGAAAATATACCTCAGAATAAGGGAATAACAGGGAAAATAGGTGATAACTGAAGGATAGGAGGAAAGTGGGGAAGGAGGGGAGGTAGAGGACTGAGATTTTGCATGGCCCAGGGGCCAAACAAAATAAAAAATAAAATAAAAAAATAAACAAATAAAAATAACAAAAATATATTTTTTTCGATGTCAAAAGTTGATTTTTTTTTTCACTCACTCTTAAGAGTCTCCCCGCAGTCCGCCGGGGGAACTCTTAAGAGTCTCCCCGCAGTTCCCGGGTTAAGGAAGCCATACTGGCGATCTGAGAGCAGATTATGAGAAGAGAAATGCTTAAGAAATTTGGAAGCAAGAATAGTTTCAAAAACTTTAGAAAGACAAGAGATGAGAGCAATTGGACGATAGTTGGAGGGTTGAGAGCGGTCACCCTTCGTTGGGACAGGTTGAATGTGAGCAAACTTCCAGCATGAAGGGAAGACGTTAGAGGATAGACAGAGACGAAAGAGTTTGCCTAGGCAGGGAGTCAGCACGGAAGCACAGTTTTTGAGAACAACAGGAGGAACACCGTCCGGACCGTACGCCTTATTAGTGTTAGCCCAGAGAGGGTAGAAAGTACATCTTTAGAAGAGATTAGGATATTAGGCATAAGTAAGAGAGGGCGGAGATGGAGGAATAGCACCGGAATCATCCAAGGTGGAGTTTCTAGCAAAAGTTTGAGCGAAGAGTTTAGCTTTGTCAGAGGAAGAAGTGATGGTTGTGCCATCAGAGTGGGAAAGGGGAGGGAAAGACGAGGAAGAGAAATTGTTGGAGAGGTTTTTGGCTAGATGCCAGAAAGCTTGGGAAGAGCTAGAGTTGGATAGTTCAGTGCATTTATTATTGATGAAAGAGTATTTGGCAAGTCGAAGAACAGATTTGGCTTGATTCCGGGCAGAAACATAGGAAGAATGAGAGTCTTGCGTTTTAAGGCGTCGGTACCGTTTGAATGCTTCCTCCTTATTGCGGACAGCAGTAGAACAGGCGTGAGTAAACCAAGATTTTTTAGCATTAGTCTGAGAGAAGGAGAATGGAATGTATGCTTCCATGCCCGATAGGATTACCTCGGTAATGCGTTCAGCACTCTCCGAGGGTCCCCGGCCACGGAAGCAGAAATCATTCCATGGGAAATCAAAGAAGTACTGCCGGAGAGTCTCCCAGTCGGCAGCGCCAAAGTGCCACAAGCGCCGCCGGCTAGGAGGATCGGGTGGCCGTACTGGAGAGATAGGACAGGTGACAGAGATAAGTTTATGGTCGGAGGAGCCCAGAGGAGAGAAAAGATCGACAGTATAAGAGAAGGGTTAGAAGTTAGAAACAAGTCAAGAATGTTGGGCCGATCTCCGATGCGATCCGGGATACGGGTGAGTTGCTGAACTAACTGCTCTAGGTCATTTATGATAGAAAAGACGTAGGCTTGTTCACCAGGTGGATCAGTAGTGTGAGAGGAGAGCCATTGGCGGTGGTGAACATTGAAATCTCCTAAGATGGAGATTTCTGAGAAAGGAGAAATGGATAGAATGTGTTCCACTGTAGAGTTTAGATAGTCAAAGAATTTGGGAAAGTTGGTAGAGTTAGGGGAAAGATAGACAGCACAGAAATATTTAGTAAGAGAATGACAGGAAAGTTTGAGCCATAAAGTTGAGAATTCAGAGGAGTCGAAATCGGGAACACGAGAGCAAGTGAGTTTGTTGTGCACATATGCACAACATCCCCTTTGGCTTTGAACTAGGATAGAGAAAGTAGGAGGATACGGAGAACGTGCGGCTGGATGTTGCTACAGACACCTGAGTTTCGGTGAGGAAGAGAAGAGCAGGTTTGTAGGAGGAGAGATGGTGCTCAACAGAGTGAAAGTTAGAGGAAAGTCCGCGAATGTTGCAGAAATTAATAGAAAGAGTAACAGGCCGAGGTCCAGGTAATTGTGTGGGGTCGTCAGGGGATGGTCGGTTGGGTGTGGGGGCATTTATGGTCCCCCCCCCCCCCCCTGGGGACTCCGAGGCTGGGCTAGAATTCATCATTTATTTTTTTTTTAATTTTGGTGTGGAGGAATGAAGTGTGGTGTGCATGTTTAGTGTAGTGAAGTGGATAGGAGGAGGAGGTGTTTGTGAGAGCTAGCTGGATTGCTCTCAGTGTAAATGAGGCACAAAGAAAATCAGTAAGAGAGGCCAAGCCTCCAAATGTCCAAAAAGCAAAAGTCAGCGAGGTCTCTAGGTTTCCAATTGTGTCCAAGTGGAAATACGATATCGGGAGTGATGTCGGGGTCCCGAACCACTTGTTTAACTGGTGGTACCACACCTGAGCCGGCAATAGAGGCGCAATCATCGAGACTGCGCCCCGATAGCTCTGTAGCTTGTGAATTACCTGACACATGAGTGATGCGTCTGGAGGCGGAAACAGATATATGGAACTCCACTTGTTCCAGTCCACCATCAATGCGTCTGGTCCCCCCGCCAGGGTTGGTTCCTGGCGGGTCAGGTAAAGAGGGAGCTTGTGAGTCTCCCTGGACGCGAACAAATCCACTTGTGGATGGTACATTGGAGCAATCACCTGATTGAAGATGGTTTGCTTTATTGACCATTCGACCTTCGTACTCATTCGCCGGGATAGCGCGTCTGCCCAGACATTGGCTATGCCCGGGAGGTACGAGGCGTGTAAATGAATTTCTAAACTGTCTGCCAGTGTGAAAATCTCCTCTGAGTAGCGTGAGTAATGCCCGAGACCTCGTTGACCCTTGCTTCTGAATGCACGATACTGCGTTCAGATTGTCCATTCGGAAAGCGATGGACTTGCCCCACAACGCCGGGCCGTGTGCCTGGAGGAAAAACAATGGGACTAGTAATTCTTGGACATTGATGTGACAGTCTAGGGATTGGGACCAAAGACCTTGACCCTGATGGCCTAGGCTTGACTGATAACCCCAGCCTATTGTCCTTGATGCATCGGTATCTACCCACACCGTCGGTGGAGGAGAGGTCCATGTTGTTACTGAATAGAGTGTCTCGTGCTTCGCCCAGACCGCTAGTAAGTTGAGGATAAACCCTGGAATAGGCCATAACTCCCCCGCCGGCAAGAGCGGGAAATGTTTGTTGCCTTCCAGTATTAATCTCTTTACTCTCAACCGGCCCAACTTTATTTCCTGGAGGAGCGACTCTATTTCTAGAGATACATGAGTGGTTGCTCGTGGGAGGCGCAAATGAGGTCGTCTGATCCACCTCCAGGTTATGCCCTTGCGGGCCACTGTCCGAGCCCAAGTCCACCGCGGCCACGCTTTGTGACATACTCTGAAAGTCCCTGTGAGGGTAGACTTGTCCGGCGTTACTGAGCTTTGACCTAACTTGTCCAAAGTGTGATTGGAGACTGGCAAAAGATTTTAGTTTTTTGACTGGGTAGGTGTGGGGTTGGACGCCTGGCTAGCGGAGGCTGAACCTTGTGATTTAGAGGTAGAACCCTGACCTGAATTATATTTATGATATGGCTTGGTCCACTTACCAGGTTTGGTACCACCTTTACTCTTAGAGGACTCAGTGCCTTTGGAGTGCTGTGGCTTAGGGGGAAAAAACTTATTACCTTGATGGGGTTTTAAATTGCTGCTTTGGTTTGGAGAAAAGCTTTGGAAACTTGAACTCTTTAGGTGCCGAACTTGCGGCGGTCAGAGACGTGGCTAGGTTGTAACCCGTACTCCAGACATCAGGGCAAAGCAATGAGGGTGTCAAAACCTCAGACATAAGAACTCGGCGGGCAATAGCTTCCGGTAATTTCTTAACAAAATGGACTCTTAGGTCCTGTCTAGCCCGAACCGCCTCAAACAAGGCGACTCTGATGTCTCCCAAAGATTGAACTGCATTCTGGAGCATGATTCTACGTGATAGTTCCAGAGCCTTACACGCATTCTCGTCTCGGATCGCCGCAATGGTTCTAAGCAGGGATTGGGAGAGCTAACGAGATAACAGTGCCTGCGAAAATAGCCGTAACGCTTTCTGCCTCAAACGAAAGTCTTTTTCGAGCTGAGTTTGAGGAGGAGTACAAAAGGGATCTATGTCTCTAATCTGGAGACGTGGGGCAGAAATGAAAGTGAGGATAGGTTCTGGGACTCCGCCGGCTTTGACCACCGGAAGGGAGAACCAACCATGAATTTCCTTGGGGATCTGATGTGAGGCTTTGTTAGTAATTGTCGAGGCATACTGTCTCAACTCTGACTGCCACTCCACTCAAGGCCCCAGCCCTGCCTGCCCTATGTGTAAGACGGATACTAAAAGGATCAAGCTGCGGGGTTGTATCCAACTCCTGGGTTAATGAGGACAGCGCTTTGATGTCATTCATGCCATCAGTGCGTGACCAATCAGCATAGAGTTTAGCTGACGAGGCAGGTGGAAGGGCTGGGGCCGAGGAATAAATGAAGTAATCAGGGTTAAAGAGATTGGGTACTGCCTTAATTGTTATATCTAAGGTCCTACCAGACGAGTCCAGAGCTCGTAATTTCTTATGCTTATTAATTTGTATTTCCCACTCAGCAGGGACCGGTTGCTCTCCCGACAAAGTAGTTACTGCCACCGCCGGATTGAGAGCACAAAATTTGGACCATGAGACATCCTGACCATACAAAAGGGGCATAGGTCCCGGATGGGTAGGGATTTTGTCTAAAGTGGGAGGAATGACATCAGATATCAGTTGTACATTAGTTGTGGTGATAGGTGATGACTGCGTAACAAAGGTACTAGCTGTTTACAGACTATGAGGTAGCATTACGTTAACTTCCTGTTTCGCCGGCACAGGGGCTGGCTCAAGAGAACGAACTGGCTTTGGCGGGAGAGCATCCTGCACACCCGAACCGACAGACGTATGGGAAGTACTAGGAGCAGAATTACTAGCATCGTTATGAGCCATCAATTTAGCTAACATACCCTCAAAAGCTTGCTCTAGGTAAACTTTGGTAACAAAACGAGACTCGGAAGATATGGACCCCCTATCTGACCCGCTGTGTGTAATAGACATATTGAGGCGACGCTGAGGTCGGTTACTAGTGTGTTCATTAGGTTGTGCGGATGGAATATATGCAACATCCGACTCACCTTCCGCTTCCACCTCGCTGGGGTGGACAGAGTCCAAAGTGTCCAGGTTCAAGTCCGGAGCTGCGGAAAAATCACATGGGGCCCCTAGTATCGTGGGGTGATTAGTGACATGGTTAAGCATATCTTGAGGATTAAGATCAAGCATCGGTATTTCCTGAGTAGGTACATGTGTAGGTATTGGTGGAGGATTAACAATTGCTTGGGGGAACACTGACTGAGACAATACCCGTTGGTGCCCCACACAACCACTAGATAGGCGTTCACCTCTATTATCTAAAGAGACGCTAGTATCCGACTCGTCCACCACCCTATAACCCTGGTACTAGTCTGCTAACACTTTTGGTGGCAAACCGTGAACCTTGGCATGACTAGAAACCTGTGGGATTACAAAGTCCTGCTTGTTTAACTTAGAGGTAGTAAGCACATTGAGAACATAACATCACCCCGAGCTGCTGCCTCATCCTCCGGTCCCACCACCGAGCTGCCGGATGGAATGTCAGGCTTAGCGGAGGTGGAAGCTGAGGAAGACTTACTATGCTCGGTTCTACGCCAGGAACCAACATCAGCAGACCCCGAACGAGATTTCTTGCTATGTCGTTCGGAGGACGACTTCCGAGAAGAGGATGTTGACTCTTCCGCCTGTCTCTTCCGGCTAGAAGAGGATGTCTTGGTCCGGTGAGTCGGGGAGGACGTCTTGCTAGTCCCCGGCGACTTGGACTGTGGCTGGCGGCTGTGGCTGGGGGGTTCAGTCCCTTCACTGTCACTACTGTCACTTGAGCTAATATGTTCCTTTGACAGAAACTTAGGTTTAGTTTTACTATCGTTGGGAGATTTACTGGTGAAAGCCCTGCGAGATTTAGGCAAGAGAGGGGCAGGGGGTTCTTTGACAGTTAAGTATTCCCACAATTCTAGGTCGTCACACATCAAAGACTTATGTGCGACCTCAGTACAGTAATTCTTAAAAGCAATTCTGATTGCATTCAGAGAAATTAAGCAAGATTTATCTTTGTCAACCAGTAAGCCATGCCGGAGCTCAGTGCAGGTCTTGCACTTCTTGGACCACCAGGTCCCACGAGAACGATCCAGGCATGGCACACACCGGATACAATGCGAGTGATTAAAAATTGGAAACTCCTAACAAGATTTAGTAACACAAAGAGGTACAAAGGGCATGGTAGTGACAAACCCCCCAGCCAGATTGGTTGTCCCCTTGTCCGTGCTCCTCGCCGGAAGTGGTGGTGATCTGGAAAATAATTTCCAGGAATCAATGCTCATAAGGATAAACCGAAACATTCACATATGTTATTTGATATCCCCGGCCCTGCCGAGAAAACAGAGCGTCCTAACAGGATCAGTCTATTTTCCCGACTGGGCCACACTCTTAATCATGCCTGAAGTTGCACAAAAAGAGGGGTGAGGACTAAATGCAATATAATTGACACTGATATTTAGTAGTATCAATAAATCCATTGCCCATTGTTTTTTCGTCCTACCTACTCGCCGGGGCGAAGACTAGTAGTGATAAGGTCTGTATACTACCTAATCTTGATAGTAACCCAAAAGAAAAAACACAGCCGAGAAAACAGAGCGTCCTAACAGGATCAGTCTATTTTCCCGACTGGGCCACACTCTTAATCATGCCTGAAGTTGCACAAAAAGAGGGGTGAGGACTAAATGTAATATAATTGACACTGATATTTAGTAGTATCAATAAATCCATTGCCCATTGTTTTTTCGTCGTACCTACTCGCCGGGGCGAAGACTAGTAGTGATAAGGTCTGTATACTACCTAATCTTGATAGTAACCCAAAAGCAAAAACACACAGGGTTGCATATAATAACACTTATAATTTTAGTAGTATCAATAAACCCATTGACTATTGTTTTTCCATCCTACCTACTCGCTGGGGCGAAGACACAGTAGTGAGAGGTCCGTATACTACCTAATCTTGATACTAAACCAAAACAAAAAACAGTCACAACCTTGTGTGTCCCGCCGGGAACAAGTAACCCTAGCGAGACAGGCTAGTCCTCCCGGCAACGCTGGAATATCCCCAGGAGGTTGACACCCCCCGCCGGGAAAAAAGTGGTATTAGACCACTATGGGAACTGGGACTTGTCCAATGTCCACCGAAGCAGACTCCTGGCGGTCACTAAGCAGTGAGAGCGCCGGGAAAGGACACCCAACCCGTTGTGTTAAGTACCCAGACCATTGGGCGACGAAAAACACAACCACAACAATAAACAGGGCGTCCCCTGTCATCCTCGTACTTGCCAAAACACAACAAGTACTGAGGAAGCAAGGCTATAATACACAATATATAATCCTCGTACTTGCCAAAACACAACAAGTACTGAGGATGCAAGGCTATAATACACAATATATAATCATAAAGTAATAAACTTAGCCTAAACAAGCTAAACCCCTAACAGAGGCAGACCACGAGGCCTTGGGCAACCGCAGAGGGGCTCCCACGACGACGACGCCACCACACGTTGGCCCAGGGGCAGGGCAAGGCTCCACGAAGTCCCACAACTACGTGTGACAACTTTTAGAGCCTACAAACACCGCACAAAATGCACAGAACCTGGGAACATCTTCAGCAGGAAAAACCCAGTAAAATAGCCTCCTAACTAGTTTAAGTTAACACGGAAACTGAAAAAGAAAAGTTAGACATGCGAGGCGTCCACCCAATCGGGCTGCTTGGACGCTCAAAAAGTACCCTTATAATACACTCTCCCTGCGATAATACTGCTCGGTCTAGTAAGCTAGCTAATCTAAACCAGTCACAGAACGTCTCGGTTAATACAAATAAGTAAGGACTCACGAGAAGACGAAAGGGGACGACGAATACAGCAGCTCACTAAAACACGTCCGAGCGGTATTTTCGCAGGTAGAAGAAGGACGAAATGACGCGCGGGTCCCGACGTCAGGCTGCGCACACCAAGAATATCCACGATTGTTGGAAGCTGTTTTTGACAACTTTAGTGTATTATTATTTTTTATTTTTTCTAAAAGTTTTTTCTTTAGTGGTACCCGATCATTATGGCGATTCCATAAGAGATTAAGTGTGCACTTATGATGCGGGCCCCATCAAGCTACCTGCGCGGGCATTTCAAATGTGCGAAACGCATGGAGTTTGAAAGGGTGCCTTCCTTTAAGGCAGTTCGTCAATGACGAAGGGGACACTATTAAATTAGCTCAACCTACCGTTTCAGGGGAACTTCCAGTCCCCGGCAGATGGCATATTGAAATTAACAAGAGTAGAAAGTTTCGGGCAAAAGATGAGGCAGGGAGAGTGCTAGATGTGTCAATTAAAGCTATTCCAAGTTCATACAATCCAGAATATTTTATGTACACAGCTGCCCCGGCAGTCCCTCCCGCCGCTTCTGCACGACTGGTCAAAAGCTGATGGCGTCAACGATGTCAAAGCTTTAAATGTTCTCACGCCGGAATTGGCTACAATTCCGGTCTTAGACCATATGCATACACCAGTCCTGCAGATGGGGTGGGTTGGGCTAGGCCCCTGGGTAGATTGGGAGATAGAGGCTCAGGTTTTTGCTGCCACAATTACTTCTAAGTCTTCACATCAGGTTCCCCAATAAAATCATGCTTACTTTTCTTTGCCGGTAGCCAAAGCAGAAGGAGTGTCCTCAGATTTACTTACCTTTCTTGCGGCGTCCAAAGTATCCTTGCACTTCCTCGCACTTCCTCGCATTTGGCAGCTCATATTGGGGGAAATGGGGTCGGAGGTGGGGGGATTCTCTCCACCCTACCTAAGTGATATGGCAGAGGGACTCTGATTGGCTGACAGGACAACATAGCTAATGCACGTTAATTTATGGACGTAAATATGTAGATGACAAATATAGTGATTTAGGTATTCATTTGTGTTTGCCACACGCTAATATACAGTAATCCTTTCATGTAAGAGATATTGATTTAGACCGGCATCAGTATCGTGAACGAGTGGCGATCGCAGCGGTGGTTTGTGCCTCAAGATTAACCATTTTGGAGCAGGATGGATGGATTTATCATATTTGGCTCTGGGCAAATGATTTTTGTCAATTTAGTAAATGAATCTTGAGCAGGGTTGGACAGTTTTGTTTGACCCCTTGAAGAATGTGAAACTTATTTTAGAGTTTATTCTGGCTATCGTCAGACAGTTTTATTCAGAGGTGGAATGGAGTACGGACGTCGGAGGATTGATTGGGCTAGTCTTTGCCCTTGTGGCTCCCACAGATCCTTCTTGAACTGTATAAAATCGTCTATTGAAAACTAGAGTTATGTAAGTATCATAATGCATCAAGATCGTCACAGGGTTGCTTTCCTGATGAATGCAAGCGTGACCGGCGCTGGATGGCGCGTTGTGAGTTTTGACACAATAGGAGGTTAGCTTCTTCATTCCCTACTGTACATTCGTATGTAAGCCCTGTACTATATGTTTCCTGTTAATGAATATAATTCCGTACAGATCTACATTATATTTCAACAGCTTTTCCTAGACCCATTCTAATATTAACAGCTTGAAAATTATGAGACATTTTGACATCTTATGCAACTTACGAAGGGGATTGGACCATCAGAATGTAAATGCTAGCTCTATCAAATACATTACATTATATAGCAGACGGATACAAACAAATATTGTATACGCATTGATCACATCAACACGTGTGGTGAGCTGGTAAAGAGGAGGAGCGGGTGGGTGTGGGGGGCTGGGTGGTGGGGAGGGAAGCGGTAGGGTTGTTTGCTGGTTTGCGGTGCCGTATGGAGACTCAGTTATTGGCAATGATTTATTATTTGTATTTGGTTGCGACGAAGCTTTACTTCGTATGAAGTGATCTATTGGGAAGTTGTTTTCAGCTTAGGAGGGATCTCATTGGAGTCAAGTGGGTTCGGTCAATTATTTTGTTCGAGCAGCTCGTTCTTTAGATTTCGCTGAGCCAGAAGTAAGCACATGTTCTGTCAGTGGGATTACTATAACGTTGTTGCGAAGTGTATAACATCATATGAAGTCAGGGTAACTTAACATAGTTTTCCATGACTGAAGGTTTCATTGCATTACGTTACATTAACCTGTTCAGTACCGATGCCGTCTGTGGTATTTTGTTTCAGCTATAATTAGACGATAATATGAAGATAAGGATAAATATGTGGCAGCTAATGGGATTAATTTGTGTAGTATACACAAATGGAGTGGAGTGGATTCACTCAGGGACGTTCTTGCCTTACTAATTTGCTTAGTTTTTTCTCAGAGGTATATGAAGCAGTAGATAATGACAAGTCATATGATATAATATATTTAGATTTCAGTAAAGCTTTCGACAGAGTCCCCCCATGAGAGATTGATGAGAAAGGTTGAGGCGCATGGGAATAGGTGGGGCGTTTGTTGGGATGGATTAGGTCATGACTAATTGGTAGGAAGCAGAGAGTCAGCATAAATGGTACGAAGTCAGAATGGGGAGCAGTCAAAAGTGGTGTCCCCCAGGGATCTGTATTAGGTCCTCTGTTGTTTGTTATATACATAAATGACCTTGATTTAGGTATAACTAGTAGGATAAGTAAATTTGCAGACGATACCAAAATGGGGAGAACAATTGATTCAGATAGAGATATAGAGTGCCTCCAAAGGGATCTAGATACCTTACACGAATGGTCAGTAAATTGGCAGATGAAGTTTAACATTGACAAATGCAAGGTATTAAAGATAGGGAAGATGCATACAAATGTTAAATATAAACTAGCTAATGTGGAATTAGAAAAACTCGAATTGTGAGAAAGATCTAGGTGTGTTTGTCAGCAATGATTTGAAGCCTAGACAACAGTGTATAAGCGTTCGAAACAAGGCAAACAGGATTCTCGGGTTCATCTCAAGGAGTGTGAGTAACAGAACTGCTGATGTTATCTTAAAACTTTACTTGTCATTAGTGAGACCCCATATGGATTATGCTGTTCAATTTTGGTGTCCTTATTACAGAATGGACATAGATTCATTGGAGAGAGTACAACGTAGAATGACAAAAATGATCCATAATATTAGAAATCTTCCGTATAAAGAAAGGTTGAAGAAATTAGGCTTACATTCGTTAGAGAGACGCAGAGTTAGAGGGGATATGATAGAGGTGTTCAAGTGGGTTAGTGGGATTAACAAAGGGGACATGACAAATGTACTAAAGCTCAGTGATAGCGAAAGAACTCGTACCAATGGTTTCAAATTAGATAAATTTCGTTTCAGAAAAGATATAGGCAAATATTGGTTTGGTAACAGAGTTGTAGATGGGTGGAATGGACTACCAAGTGCTATAGTGGGATTAAAAACGATAGGGAGCTTTAAGATAAAATTGGATAAGCATATGGACGAGAAGGGTTGGGTGTGAAGGGGGATCAGCAGGGTTATAAAATCGCCTGGTCCTGATGAGGTATATGCTAGAGTATTAAAAGAATGCAGAGATGAGTTAAGTTATCCATTAACATTTCTATTTAACAAGTCATTAGAAACAGGTATAGTTCCAGAAGCTTGGAAGCTTGCAAATGTAGTTCCGATCTTCAAAAAAGGTGATAAATCAATAGCATCCAATTACCGTCCCATTAGTCTCACTTCAATCATAGGAAAACTACTAGAGTCAATTATTGCTAGGAAAATGAGAAACCACTTAGAAACATTTAACTTAATCAATTCTTCTCAGCATGGATTCACTCAGGGACGGTCTTGCCTTACTAATTTGCTTAGTTTTTTCTCAGAGGTATATGAAGCAGTAGATAATGACAAGTCATATGATATTATATATTTAGATTTCAGCAAAGCTTTCGACAGAGTCCCTCATGAGAGATTGATGAGAAAGGTTGAGGCACATGGAATAGGTGGGGGCGTTGTTAGGATGGATTAGGTCATGGCTAATTGGTAGGAAGCAGAGAGTCAGCATAAATGGTACCAAGTCATAATGGGGAGCAGTCAAAAGTGGTGTCCCCCAGGGATCGGTATTAGGTCCCCTGTTGTTTCTTATATACATAAATGACCTAGATTTAGGTATAACTAGTAGGATAAGTAAATTCGCAGACGATACTAAAATAGGGAGATCAATTGATTCAGATAGCGATATAGAGTGCCTCCAAAGGGATCTAGATACCTTACATGAATGGTCAGTAAATTGGCAGATGAAGTTTAACATTGACAAATGCAAGGTATTAAAGATAGGGAAGATGCAAACAAATGTTAAATATAAACTAGCTAATTTAGAATTAGAAAATTCAGACTGCGAGAAAGATCTAGGTGTGTTTGTTAGCAATGATTTGAAGCCTAGAAAACAGTGTATAAGCGTTCGTAATAAGGCAAACAGGATTCTCGGGTTCATCTCTAGGAGTGTGAGTAACAGAACTGCTGATGTTATCTTAAAACTTTACTTGTCATTAGTGAGACCCCATATGGATTATGCTGTCCAATTTTGGTGTCCTTATTACAGAATGGACATAGATTCATTGGAGAGAGTACAGCGTAGAATGACAAAAATGATCCATAATATTAGAAATCTTTCGTATGAAGAAAGGTTGAAGAAATTAGGTTTACATTCGTTAGAGAGACGCAGAGTTAGAGGGGATATGATAGAGGTGTTCAAGTGGGTTAGTGGGATTAACAAAGGGGACATGGCAAATGTACTAAAGCTCAGTGATAGCGAAAGAACTCGTACCAATGGTTTCAAATTGGATAGATTTCGTTTCAGAAAAGATATAGGCAAGTATTGGTTTGGTAACAGAGTTGTAGACGGGTGGAATGGACTACCAAGTGCTATAGGGGATCTAAAAACTGTAGGGAGCTTTAAGATAAAATTGGATAAGCATATGGACGAGAAGGGTTGGGTGTGAAGGGGGATCAGCCGGGTTGGGCCAATCAGCGCTCTGCAGACCTCCATAATCCTGCGTTAATCTCTAACCGTTTTGGTAAGATGATCCTCAGGGTATTAGAGTGTGAAGCCTATAATTGGGCTTTGTAATGAATTGGGGTTGTGTGGGACAGGGATCTGCCTTGCTTAGGCCAATCGGCTTTCTGCAGACTCCCATTTTCTTATGTTCTTATGTTCTTATGAACCTTTCTCTACTCCCCCTGCTGCTCACCTCGAGCGAGACTTCAAGTTAAGAAATAAGGCCTACCGGATGTTCTCTCAGTACTTAGTTAGTCACCAGATCGCTGCCTCTCTTTCACGTACTATTTCAGCCATAGCTGACCCCCAAATTAGGAAATCTACTGATTTGTCTAGGAGACTTTTACTACAAAATTCCATTCAATCTTTAGGAGACATCAGAATTGCGATCATGGAAGCAGTTCGAGCCCGCCAAGATCTGAGAGTCCATCTGGTCAGGAAGTTGCCGGCGGACATAGGTCGCCGGGTAACTCTCTCACCGGTCCTTACTGCCCCCCTACTTAACTCAGAAACCTGGAGTCTAGTGTTTAATATGGTTAATGGTTGGAAGCAGGTTACCTCCCAAACTCGGAAGGACCCTGCTAAGAAGCCCTTTCATAAGTCAAATGGCGGTGGCAAGCCTTACCAGCCACATGCTAAACAGTCACCAAGGGACCCCAGACCCCCTCCTCAGCAGGGAGGTAATCTGCACAAGTCCAAACAAGGTAAATACTCTGGGTACAAAGGTAAAGCCCCACAAAAGGTTAGTCAGGGGCATTCGTCCGCCAAAACTAGCCAGCCGTCAGATATCATCCTACCTCCCCCTCCAAAAAACCAGCCACCCATACTCTCAGTCTCCCAGTACCATACTTAAGGACACAGGATTTGAGAGTTGCCTTGAAGGACAGGCCCAGTTTGCACCTGGGTTCGTTCCGTTCATTCCGCTCGGCCTGGCCCAAGAAAACTTGGTCCAGGAAAGTAGTGAGCAAAGGAATCACCTGGCGGTGGCTCCGGCGGCCTCGACTGCGTCAGCCGCTGGAATACAACAGTGTGTCTCAGGAGGAGGCTCTAATCCAAGAAATGATTTCCAAACATGTCCTTATCCCAGTCAATTCCAATCACCTAGTGTTCACCTCAAGACTCTTCTTTGTGCCAAAAAGGGACGGTGTGCAAATGCGACCAGTTCTCGATCTCTCGCAACTGAACACATTTATAGAGAATTCACCCTTCAGGATGCTTACAGTTCAGCAACTCAGACTCTCACTTCCACCGCAAGGTTGGATGTGCTCAATCTATCTCAAAGATTCCTACTGGCATATGTCCCTATAAACAAGCGGTTCCAGAAATTCCTCGCTCTGAGGGTCAGGCACGAGATTTACGTCTTCCAAAGAATGCCTTTCGGTTTGAACCTGGCACCAAGAATTTTCACAAAACTAGTCCGGCAAGCCCTTTTGCCTTTATTAGTCCAGGGCATACAGGTGTTTTGGTATCTACTGTAGACGACTGGCTGGTAGTGGCGAACTCAAAGGAATTATGTCACGATCATGTAAACCAAGTGTTAGCTCATGTGCAAACCCTAGGGTTCAAGGTGAACTTGGCGAAGTCTCTCCTTGTCCCCACAAGGACTATTCAGTGGATAGGGCTGGTCTGGGATACCGCCAATCTGACTCTTACTCAGAGTGTGGACAACCGAAACAGATTTCGCAAGAAACTGTTCCGTTTTCTCCACAGTCTGGATACGACCAGGAAGATGTGGGATTCCCTGATCGGCTCTCTCAACTGGATACAATTAACTGTGAAATTGGGCCGATTGAAAGTCAAACGATTAATCCTGGAAGGCAACAAAGTTTTCCCTCTCTCGCCAGAGAAGAAATTATGGCCAATTCCTCCATTAATCCACGGCTTACTATCGGTCTGGGCCAAGCGGGAAGTACTCCACTCAATAACATCGTGGGTTTCTCCCCCTCCTACGGTATGGGTAGACACAGACGCCTCAGGGGCACTAGGTTGGGGCTATCAGTCAAACCTGGGCCATCAAAGGCAGGGCACCTTGTCAGATGACAATCAGTTGCATATCAACAAACAAGAGCTTTTAGTTCCTATTTTTTTTCTCCAAAATCACGGTATGACTTTGAAAAACAAATCATTAGCGTTCGAATGGACAACCAAACTGCAGTTTATTGTATTAAAAAACAGGGCTCAGTGAGGTCTCGAGTTGCTGAAGGTTTCCGAACAGATTTTTGCCCTGGCCGAATCGCTGGGCATTTTCCTGCATGCAACATATCTCCCCGGCGTGGCGAACGTCTGGGCAGATGCTTTCTCTCGCCGGCGAAGCACTCTAGTAGAATGGACGATCAAACAGGCCATCTTCGACAAGATGATTGCAAAGCCTTACCGTCCACAAAGTGGACCTGTTTACATCCAAAGAGAACCACAGACTCCCTCTCTTCCTCACTCGTCAGGAGGTAACCCCGGCGGGGGGACCCGATGCATTGTTGGTGGATTGGACCAGGTGGACGTCAATCTATCTTTTTCCTCCACCAGATTCTGTGTTAATGTGCAAAGTAATTCACAAGCTGAGGGATTACCGGGGCCTAGTCTCGATGATCGCGCCGCTATGGCCAGCCCAGGTATGGTACCATCAATTGCAAAACTGGTGCAGGAACCCGGTGTCCCTCCCGGTCTCCGCTTTCCACTTGGAAACAATTGGCAACCTTCGGACCTCGCTCAGTTTTGCCTTATGGACATTTACAATGCCATAGGGGAGGTGTGGTGGAGTGGTCTTGCCACTGGCCTGGTAATCCAAAGGTCCCGGGTTCAAATCCCGATGTATCAATGGGAAGATATTATTGGGATGGAATTTGTGCTGTACCTAGTATCAGTGCATTACCACAAGCCCACCGAAACGTCAATAAAATACCCTCATTTTCCCTGATTAAATAGCACTGTATGAACATTCCCATATTCAAAATATGCTATATGGGGCAATGCCTGGTGAGTTATCTGCTCAACAGGTGGCGTCGTGTGTGTGTAAGTGTGAGAGTCCGAGTGTAGGTGGTGAGACAGTGAAGCACGGGAACGAGGTGGCTTCAGAGATGGGGTCGTTTCGGGCCATGAGTGAGCACCGTGCCTCATGTGAAGGCAAGATGGCAGGTGCTCGTTGTACTCTACGTGCTTCACATGTCTCACTCCCTAGACTGGAACAAGACCTCACGGGCTTCACTGTTCATTGTAAAGCGGTGAATGTTAAGGCTATCAGCCTATGCCCGAGAGGAAGTAAGTTGGAATATAGAAAAAAAAAAAAAAAAAAAAAAAAAAATGGTTAGCTCAATTTGGGGAAAGTGTCACTAATAAACTGATGAATCTATACACTATGTCTACCAGGAGACAATATCAATCCCATTGGAAAACCTTCACAACCTGGATTGTAGAGTCAGGGCAAACGTCTGCCTCAGGAGCTTTAATTTTCAAATATTTAGACTACCTATTCGAACAGAAACAGTTTTCAGTAACCACTTTAAAAAATAATTTGTCTGCCATTAAAACTCCCTTTTTTTTTTATCTCACTGGCCTTTCCATACCGCAGGCGGAGGAGAAAGGGTTCATGAGGGCGTGTTTCAAGCTACGTCCACCACCCCGTCAGCTCATGCCTACTTGGTCACTTGACAAAGTCTTATCAGTACTTCAATCGCGCAAATAAAATAATGCGCCGGATTTTGCTTCACTTTTGAAAAAAGCTGTATTCCTCATGGCTCTGGCCACCGGAAACAGGGTGTCTGAGCTGGTGGTGATGAGCAACGAAGCTAATTGCCTTAGGTTTGGGAGATTGCACGATCATGTACAAATCGCACCGTACCCCACATTTATAGCAAAGAACGAGCATTCTGACCATGTATTTTCTGAATTTTCTGTCCCGGCATTGAAGAGGGGCCTTACTCATCACCTCTTATGTCCTGTGCAAGCACTCACTATGTTTATGAGGGTTGCGCATCCTCGCCAACCAGGTGCTTTATGGGTCAACCAGACAGGTAGGCGTGTTACGAGAAGAAAGTTAGCTTCCTTGCTTGTTGACGTTATTAGGGAAAGTAATCCCGGCGTGATAGGCAGGGCTCACGATATCAGGAAATGGGCAGTCTCTCTCAGGTTTCTTAAAAAAAAATCGGTAGAGGACATTGCTAATACTCAATTATGGGTTTCCAATCATACTTTCCTAACACGCTACCTGTCTGTCGCCCTAGATAAACCAAAGCGTACCTGTGTAGCTTTACGACAATGGGTACAGTAGGTAATGTTCTATTATGTAAGTTTTTGTTTTTAATAAAAAGGGGGGGGGGGGGTGCAGAATAGTCCATATCCCACTGTGCCCCTAGAGATTGTGATAAATCACGAGCTGTGATAGGACTGGTTCTACAGTCCATTATTTAATTTTATGTTAATTCTAAGAAGATATCTAGCATAGTTGCAACTATGAACATATCAGATGGTACACATATATTTAGTGTACAAATCATTTTAAGATTGGAACGAAACTTCTGCAGAGTTCTAGTTCTAGGGAACACATGCGTGTCCCAATATTTCATGCATACAATCTAATGTAAAGATCTGACCATGAGCAAGCAGTTACTTAACCTGACAAGCGCGATATAGACCTAGGTGCTAGGGTAGTTATTTGTGCATTTCTAGCCTTGGATTCTGACAGAATTCGTTATATTTACAATATAAAGCATTATTTGTTTTCGGTATGCTTTTATTTTACATATATGATGTATATATGAACCTTCAAGAGTGCTAAAATAAGTGGGAAAAGCATTTGGGTGGTGAAAAACGAAGATATTGGCCACCCGGTCATAATCTCAGGCGAGAGAGAGCCACAGGCAGCCCTCCCCTCTCGCTGTCTGGGAGTCAACTGAGACGAGCGGGGCGGTGTGTGCCGGTGTCTGGGTGTTGCATAACGATCTTTTATGCAACCCACTTGTGCTACATTATCGCGGAGAGAAAAATAACCGATAAATGATGATAATAAGAGGAAAAATAGGTGATAATTGAGGAGGGGGGGGGAGGGGGGAATAAGGTGGGGAAGGAGGGGAGGGGGAGGGGTGAGAAACACATGGATGAGTACTAGAGGGGAATTATCTCACCTAGAGACAAAATCCTTTGTTTTGATAGGCCCTTTTTTTTTTTTGAAGGCTTTTTTTATGGTCTTGCTTCCGTGAGGCCTATCGCGTTCCCTATAGGAAGCCTTCCGTGAGGCCTATCGCGCTTGCCGGGTTAATGTCACGCACGGCTTGCAAATCTTTTTCTATTTTTTATATATTGTTTGCATACAATAAAACTTATTTTTTTTTATACGGATTCTTTTTCCCCGAGGTTAGGATATTGTCACGAATGTCCCGCCTCCAGTCTTGGTAATCAGGCGATGTCGTCAATGATGAAGGGGCCCTATTAAATTATAGGTTTGATTCCCGAAGGGAAATAAAGAAAACCTAATATTTAGTAGGGCCCCGTAATCATTGACGACACTGTCCCTCCCGGCCATCCCACTTCCCATTCGTTGATTTCTATAGTTTTATCTTGGTATATCAATGAAGGACGAAGATGGCCGCTAGAGGGCCTGGTGTCGGGGAAGCAAAACATGAGAAATCCACGCATATGGCAAGTCATATGATAACAGATATTAAGTTCTTTTTTCTTTTTTATATTTTACGGAGTTTATTTCTGTAGGGTACCCGATCAAAATGACGATCCTATAAGGGAATTAGGCGTGCACTTATGAGGAGTACTCCATGATAACTTCCGCGCGGGATATTCAAAATGCTGGCGCAGGATGTTGAATGGAGACTATTGTGCTAATAGG
This sequence comes from Paralithodes platypus, assembly GCA_032716605.1. Lineage (NCBI taxonomy): Eukaryota > Metazoa > Arthropoda > Malacostraca > Decapoda > Lithodidae > Paralithodes > Paralithodes platypus. The sequence continues at coordinate 5,737,125 of CM064501.1, forward strand.
CGATGCCGTCAATGTTTATGGGGCCCTACTAAATATTAGGTTTTCTCTACTTCCCTTCGGGAATCAAACCTATAATAAATGTATATATATATATATATTCTCTTTTAAACAGACGAGGTTAAAAGCAATAGCAGTTTCAGCATTCAGGATTTTATTGTTACAGCTTTCAATAGTTCTAACAATTTTCCTCTGGGGTTCAGAGATGAGGTACAACAGGTTAGCAAAATTCATGGTGGATCCAAAGGCTTAAATTGCCACTACATTTCCAAGCCGGGACCCCACCGAAAACGCCTTGAAATTGAAGTCCTACTGGATGACGTCCTACGATTCCAGAAAGACGGCAAGATCACCACCACCCCAGCCCTACAACCCACCCTACTAGCAGAAGCCGCCAAAACCAGGGGATCCCACCAAAGCAAGCTCCTCAACAAACACCACTTCAAAGCCGCTAAACAACTTAAAGAGAACCCCAACATCATCATCCGACGAGCTGATAAGGCCTCCTGCCTTGTGATACACGGAAAAGAAGAATACCTACGGAAAATGGACGACATTCTTAGTGATAAAAACAAATTCAAAAGGATTACTCGCAACCCTACTGACGAAATAAAAAGGAAAGCCAACACCACCATCACTGCTATCAACGCCAAAGCCGATGGCGTACACCTGAAGAAACTCATCGGCGAATTCACCCCAGGTTATGCTTACGGTACTATAAAACCCCACAAACCCGGGAACCCCCTCTGCCCCATCATATCACAGATCCCTACTGCTACCTACCAGACCGCCAAGGCCCTGAACAAACTCCTCACCCCTTTTGTTCCTCGGCAATACAACCTCAACTCTGCTTATGACTTCCTAGAAATTCTACGAGATGACCCCCAGCTAACGACCACATCATCGCCTCCCTCGACGTAGAGAGTTTGTTTACCAACGTGCCCGTTGACAAGACCATAGATTTTATCCTACGTCGAGTTTACCACTGCCCTGGACATCCCGGAGAAGGCCCTGAAGACGCTCTTGGAACTATGTACCAAGGAGTCCCCTTTCCTCTGCCCCCGCGGGAATATGTACCAGCAAATCGACGGTGTAGCGATGGGAAGCCCCCTGGGGGTCCTGTTCGCCAATTTCTTCATGGGAACTATCGAAGAGGAACTCCTGGCTGCCCACCGGCCCACTGTCTACTGCAGGTACATCGATGATATCTTCGTGCGGGTGAAGGACCTGGGCGAACTCAGGGACCTCCAGCAGCGCTTCATGGCCGCCTCCGGACTCAACTTCACATACGAAGAAACCACCGATGGACATCTACCCTTCCTCGACCTCCTTGTCTCCCTCCACGACCACGGCTTCAAAACTACAGTGTACACCAAACCTACTAACAATGGCCAATGTCTTAATGGGGAAAGTGAATGCCCTAAACGTTACCATCAGTCCACCATCGCCGCCTATGTCAGGAGAGCCCTCACCCATTGCACCACCTGGAATGACACACACAATGAACTGGAAAGGCTCACCCAGGTCAACCTAGTCAACAATGGGTATTCCAACACTGACGTCACCAATGCCATCAACCACCACCTAGAAAAATGGTACAAACAAGACCCCCCTAGCACCAACCCGGCCAATGACATTACATTTTTCTACAGAAACTACATGTCTTCCGACCACACAACAGACGAATCCATTATGAAAGAAATAATT